>JABAJY010008126.1:0-15919 GCA_017607575.1 Termitomyces sp. Mn162
GGAAACCTTTCAAGATGGAGCAATACCAGAGCTTACCAATCATCAACAGAAACAAAGAGCTAGCCTGACTTTTCTGCTGTCGCCGTCACATTCACATTATCTGCATACAAGTCAGAAACTACTCAGGCAACCACGTTTTAATTCAATGCACAGGAGATCATTTTGCTTGCGGACACAGATCACACGGAGGCCTCGGGACCCCCCACACACTCTGAGCCTCTCTGGGTAAAATATGACTGTGATGGTGCAGCTGCAGCTTGTTCGGAAGATAGAAAAAGTGACAGTAATGAAGAAGATACTGAAATTGGAGACCTGATTTGAATGAAAATTGTATTGATTTACTTAATTTACTTACAAAAAAAGTAGCCTGCATCTGGAGTACCTACTCTATGGATAAATTTCTTTGCCTGGTGCAAATGCAACACCAAGAAAGTGTAATTTCAAAAATACTGCCTCAATCTTTATATTCTGAGTCTGCTTAATTTCTGCAGGCTGAGTTGAGGACTGGCACTTTGTTGCCGCTACAGAATTTGATATTATGTAAGAGTCAAATGTCATGACCACATATATAATGAGCATGTCAAAATTGTGTGCCATGCACAACCACAGCCTGTACAACAAAAAGACTTGCAATTGAAGATGTATGGAAGTCACAAACAGAGGTTCTAGTGAGAAAACACATTACTATGTAAAGATCATTTAAAGCCATCAGGTTTGGATTATCTAACCATGATCACTTTGATAAGAAAGTGTCATAAATGTCCTTCAGCTTCTGACTGTATCAACAAATGATATTTGCTAGCATGGGTAACAGTAGTCAGTAAATCTTTCATTTTTTTATGATAATTGTGCTCTGAGTTAAATTTAAATTTTACCTGTATGTAAAGCATGTTCTATATAACACAAAATAGGGTGAGCAATTAAACATGGCACATGCAGACCTAAACTAGACCCAACTGGAAACTGTCCAGAATATTGAAATTAAAGAACTTTGCCCTCCTCAAGCTTGTAAGGGCAACCTTCAGGGTGGCAGATCAGAGTCATGCAGCTAGCAGAGGGGAATCTGAAGTACATTAGCAGAGTAGATGACAATACAATCAGTCACTAATCACTTAGCAGAGGGGAATCCAAAGAGAACAAGTCTAAGGATCCCCACTGCTTGGCACAGCACATCAGTGGATGGTGGAGGCATGGAAACTACTGTACAGCAGGCCAGAGCTAATCCTAACCCTAGGACAATGATTGGTGAAGTAATACAGAGAACTCCATGGTTCTCTCCAGAGTGCTGGAACAAGCCCTGGAGACATCAAACAAGCTGCAGAGTTGCTGGAATGGGTTGCAGCAGTTGGAAGTAGAAGTCCCCTGACATCACCCCCCCTCTAGCATGCAGCACCCCAATGCACAGGATAAAAGAAGTCCCTAATTGCTGGTCTGCTGGTGAAATAGGGTAGATCCCTCAAATGGCACACAGAGCATCTGGATGTCTCCTGTGGAACTCCTTGATGAGCCCAGGGGCATGCACGTTCTCCTGTGGTTTTCAGGAGATATCCTTAATTCTGTAGCCTTTCCACTTCACCTTGTATTGTAGCTGCCTCTGGAACAGACAACTATCCAGGATTTCCTCCACCTCATACTCCTCACTGTTGTTGACTACCACCAGGAGTGGTGGGAGTGGTGAACATTGCCCTGGAATAGGATCCTTTGGGGCTAGAGTCAGTTTGACCACATTGAACACTGGATGAAGCTGGCACATCCCTATAGGAAGCTGGAGTCAATAGGCTAGGGGTCCTATCTGCCATTCCACTGTGAAAGGTCCCAACTGGCAGTGTGACAGCTTTTTCAAGGGCTGGGTAGTCATAATGTTGGAGGCATCCAGGTAGACTCAATCTCCAGGCTGATATTTGTGCTCCAGAGTCCTTCCACAGTCATAGTATTGTGCCATGTCATTCTTTGCCTTCATCAGTGCTGCTTGGGCCTTCTCTTGTGACCTCTTCATCCAGTCCACAAACTTGTTTACTGCTTTGTTCTCTGAGGGTTGGGCCTGGGGTTTGAAGCCCATGCACAGATGCTGTCCAGTGTCAAGGAAGAATGGGGAGAACTGGGTGGACATGTGAATGTGGTTGTTGTATTGGAACTTGGCATTGGGGAGGAGTTCATCCCAGTCATCCTGGCACTCATTGCAGAAAAGGTGGAGGTACTGCTCCAACTCCTGGTTTACAGATTCAGTCTGGCTGTTGGACTGCAAGTGGTAGGCAGTCAAGGTGTGAAGCTTCATGGCAAGTAGTCAGTAGAGCTCTCTGGTAAAGTCTGCCATGAATTGTGGTCCTCAGTCAGGGATGTAGGCATTGGAGAGGCTGTGGAGTTTCCAGATGTTCCTTCAGTACAGGTTTGTGGTGCCTATGGCAGAGCAGGTAGTGTGGGTCAGAATGAAGTGCACCTGCTTGCCATACAAGTCCACTACCACCATGATTGCATCATAATCATGGGCATTGGGGAGTTCTACAATGAAGTCCACAGAAGCCACACTCCATCATTCTGCAGGCATGGGCAGCAGATGTAGCTGTCCATAGGGGAGGTGGTGTTAGGGCTTGGTCTGGAGATAGAGATTGCATGTACTAGTGTAGGACACAATATATCAGGACATCTGGGGCCACCAGTAGTTCTGTGATACTAGCTCCAATGTTTTCCAACATCCAGGGTGCTCCACAATGTGGGAGTTGTGGTGTTGCTCCACAATCCTCTGACAGAGCTCTGGGACATTGGGCATGTAGATACAATCCCTGAAGGTCAGGATCCCATCCTGGAGGGCCCATTTGTCTGTGTAGACTGACTTGACACCAGTGGTATGCCCCAACTTCAGCGTCTGAGCAGCCTGCACAATGAGTTCCTCCTGGTGACCATCTTAGTTGCTCTGCTGTACGTCCCAGAGAATGTCCACCTCCGCTCTGTCAATGGCTAGACCCTCCATGGCTTGGATTGCAAACAGTTTAGGGCAGAGGAGCACAATGTTGCTGTTATCCTCTTCTTCCCATGCCATGGTCCACTCTCTGGGACAGGGCATCTGGTTTTCCCATGCTCCAGCCAGACTTGTGGTGCAGTGAGTGTCATGACCTGCTCCCTGGACTCCTGACCTCATTACTAGCCCACTTGCTTCCCCAGAGTTCCCCCCCCAATGCCCCCTTAATCTCCCCAACCATTGTACACCCTCTGCACCCACTCCAGGTAACTCTGATGCTTCTATGGCAAACCCCCACAACTCCCTGGCCAACTCTGATGTCTTCTCCATAGCTGCCAATGCTTCGCCTGGCTCTCCTAAGCCCCTAGAACCATCCCCCACCATTTCTGACACTGTCATACATCACCAACCCATCACTCTGGTTCCTCTAACCCACTCTGGAGTATCATGACAACCTCAGGATGGCCCACATTTCCCAACTGATCTCATCAAGATATTAATGCAGCCTGCCCTCTGATCCCAACTGACACCCATTGACTCTGCTGAACTCCACCAAACCCTACTGCCACACCTGCTGCCCTCTGGAGCTCTCCAGTAGTGAGTATATAAGTCATAGAGTAGCTCCTCATACTCTTGTCTTGATATTGCCTTACCTGATGTGTTCCTGATTGTTTCTATCTCTTGTTTTGTGTTCCGTGTTACATTTCCTTTACTTTCAGTCTCCTGGTCTTGTCTTGTCTCTATTCCATTATTGTTCTCATTATCATCTTGTATCTCCACCTGAATCTATTTTTGTTCTATCTCAATCTCACCTCGACTCTGCCTCATTCTATTCAGCTCTGTCTTGTCTTGTTTGATCTGCTTCCTTTATTGTGCTCAAGTCTTTTCAACCCTTAACACTTTTACAAACTCTGCACTTACAATTATGAACTCCAAACATCCTTTAAACCAACTCCAGATCTTGCTACTCACTCAGCCCCAAATTCCATCAACCTCTGTTGATCCCCTATCAAGCTCTGGCTCTGCTCCCATCACTCGCATAGCCTCTGCTTACTATGTACTCATAATATTTGCTTCCAGACTTGTACCTAATGCCCCGTCAAGTTTGCCGCTTCCCCCACAACTTGTCTTAGACTCCTCTGGACCACCCTGGACTTGCTCAGATCACTTTCCCTTGCTTGTCCTCCCAAGTCCCCCATGTTTAGAACTCCCCCAAATGCCCAGTTATTAGTGCAGGGAATCATGTCCACCTAGTAAGGATTTGCCCAGTGCAGCTGAGCCCCTGTGGTCAGTGGAACCTGACAGTGAGAAGTCAAAGTTGGCAAGGTAGAGGGACCACCAGGCCTGTTGGCAGTTGAGCTTCTTGGCTGTCTGGAAGTATTTGAGGTTCTTGTGATCTGTCCAGACCTCAAACTTGTGCTGCACACCTTCCAGGAAGTACTGCCACTCCTTGAACAACCAGATGATGGCCAGCATCTCCTTGTCATGGATCTTGTAGTTCTGCTCCACTGCATTCAGGCTCTTGGAGTAGAAGGCTACTGGATGCCACTTTCCATCCTTTGGAGATTGCTGTGAAAGGATGGCCTCAGTGGCAAAATTGGAGCTGTCAGCTTCTACCTGAAAGGGGGAGTTGTCATCTGGAAAAAGGAGGATGGGTCTAGAGGTCACAGCACACTTGAGGGCATTGAAGGCTGCCTGTTCTGGAGGTCCTCAACTCTATGCAACATTCTTTCCAGTGAGGTCAAATAATGGATGGGCATGGTGTGAGAAGTCCTGAATGACTCTCTAGTAGAAGTTTGTAAAGTCAAGGAACATTTGTACCTCCTTCTTGTTCTTGGGCTCTGGCCACTCTGCCATAACTGCCACCTTCACTGGGTCCATCTCCACAGCTCTGTGTGAGATGATCAGACTAAGATATTCAATCTGGGTCTGTTCAAACTCACACTTCTCTGGCTTGAGGTAGAGTTAGTGCTGGTGGAGGCATTCCAAGATGAGGCAAGTGATCTGACAGTATTCTTCCAGCATTTTGGTGTAAATGAGGATGTCATCAAGATATATGCACACTATGCCCTCTGCAATGAGGTTCTGGAAGATGTCATTCATCATGGTCTGAAAGGTAGCAGGGCTGTTGGTGAGTCCAAAGAACATTACAAGCAGTTTGAACAATCCTTAGTTGGTCCAGAAGGCAGCCTTTTACTCATCTTCCTCCTGGATATTGTAGCCCCACTGGATGTCCAGTTTAGTGAAGTACCATGCACCTCATAGGTTGTTGATGAGCTTGGAGATGAGGGGGAGGGGGTAGCAGTTCTTCACCATCATGGCATTGAGAACCCAATAATTCTGGACCAATCAGAGCAAGTCATCTTTCTTCTTGATGAAGAAGACTGGAGAAGCTAATAAAGACTTGGAAGGGCAAATGTGACTGGAGTCCAGGTTCTCCTGCAGGAAGGTGTTGAGTTTGTCCTGTTCCTTGGGTGCTAGTGGGTAGACCTTACAGCTGGAGGGCATGGAATCTGGCAGCAGTTCAATGGCATGGTCCCACTTCTTGCATTCCAGAAGTGAGTCAAACAAGGCTTTGGAGAACACATCCTGAAATATATGGGGATAGGGGGGTACAACATCTTGGAACTCCTGGAGCATGGCATTGGCAGCAAACACCTGGGCCAGCCTCTGGGATGTAGTCTGGCTAGCCCAGATCTCTGGAACTGGGGGCAGTGGGTGTACAGTGGTAGCATGTATCCAATCCCCTACTTCTATCACCTCATCCTGGAACTCTGGCTCATGCACGTTACCAAACTCCACTCTGCATTCCTCCTCCAGGGCTCTGCCACTACTCCAGCCATCCTCATAAAGGGCCTCTCTACAAGGGAATGCCAGAGGTGGGGGATCCAGGAGGTCCAGATCCACAAAGGGGAGAGGGCTGGCACAACATGCATGGATGGCTGCATGTTTCTGGACTTGAGCCTGGCATTCTTCTCTGTTCTTGGTGGTGCAGGCAGAGCATCTCCAAGGATACCTGATCATGGTTACCTCTCTCTTGGTCCAGTCCACCTTGGGGTTGTGCTTGCAGAGCCATATGAAACCAAGGATCATGTCCTGCCTATCCAAGCTGGTGAAGGCAAAAATAGTGTGCTCTGCATGATTCTAATAGCAGAGGACCAGATCAACCACAGAACTGATGGCTCCTGCTTTGTTAGGTGTTCCATTGATGTTGTAGACCAGAATGGGCTTGGGGAGGGGCTGCATGGTCAGCTGTGGCATTTGATGAACTCTGAGTCCAAAAACGATCCTGTCACCCCACTATCTAGCAGAGCCATGACTCCATGGGCTTGCTGGGTGTCCATTGTCTCAATCTCCACATCAAGGCATAGGAAGTTGGTGGATGGGCTGGAAGCCATCACATACTGTTGGAGCATTTGACATGCCCAGGCAGGGCCATGCCAGCAGACCCTTGGAGGTGTTAGGGAGCTTGGTGGAGGCTCTGGAGTTGGTACTTATATGTCTGGAGGGGAGCATAGAGGTTCTTCTGTCTTAGGATGAAGAGTATCAGAAAAAGCAATTTCATTTTCTATCAACAGACAGGAGAACCTATTAGCATCCAATGATGGAGGTGTAGCATTGATGCTCAACTAAAAATCCTTCTTTAGCTCTGGGAGTGACACACATATGCTAATCTCCTTTAGAGCCAACTCTGATATGGGCTTGTCTGGTGATAGAACTTTGGCAGCATCCCTTGCAGCTAGTAGCTGCAGGAGGAGTTCCTCCTGTTCTGCCATGGAGAGGTAGTGTACCTCCAGACTCAGGGGACAATGCCATGCAAGGTGCCCAGGCTTTTGGCATCTCTGACACAGTAGTGGCATGGCATGGAGCTGTCTGGCTGCATCCATGTCTATGGGGATGCCCAGTGGCAGAGGGCATATCATGGGGATGACCAGAGGAAGGGATGGCATTGGGCAAACAGGTACAGGGTTGCAGAGATAGGTGAATCCAATGTAGTGCTTATGCGGTGTGCAGACATGCTCGTAGACCATCTTTATATCATTTTCTGGGCAGTGTTTGAACTGGAGGTCTACTATGAGAGCTGGCTCACCTCAACCATGCTGGTACTGCATAAGCCAGGCAAACCAGCCTATGATGTAGCCAAGGCATATTGCCCAATAGGACTGCTGAACACAATTGGCAAACTCCTGTCTACCCTTATCGCAACTGACCTTTCCTATTTAGCCAAAAAACATGGCATGCTCCCACAGGGACAGTTCAGTGGCTGGCCGAGTCACAACACAACAGATGCAATGCACACCATCATATGCAAGATCAAGGATGCATGGCAAATGAGCAAAGTTGCCTTGGCTCTATTTCTAGATGTGCAAAGTGCCTTCCTAAACATGACATGCAAGTGACTGATCCACAACATGCGCAAGTGAGGAGTGCCCAGCTGCTACATAAGACTTATCCAACAGATGCTAATCAGGCACAGGACTCAACTCCAATTTGACAACTTCATATCTGACCCCTTTGATGTCCTAAATGGAACCACCCAAGGATGCCCCCTCTCGATGATACTATATGCTTTCTACAATGCACCACTAGTCCTAACAGTGGATGTTAACTCCAAGTCTGAGGCAGTGGTAGGGTTTGTTGATGATCTGATGTTTTTAGCAGTTGCAAAGACCCTGGAGGAGTGCCACCAGATACTGGCAGACATGATGCAATGAGTTGGGAGGGGGCTTTGAATGGTCTGCATCCCACCAATTGCCATTTGCTCTCGACAAGCTGGCGACAGTGAATTTTCTGCATTCTCACCTCAACACCATACCAACAGACTTGAGGCTAACAAAGACAGGTCCTGATGGGTCAGTTATCATGCAAACAATAGAAACCAAGCACAACTACAAGTACTTCAGTGTCACATTTGACAACAGGCTGCAGTGGAATGCACATGGTCAGAATGTAGTAGCAAGAGCAACATGGTGGTCCCTACAGGTCATGTGACTAGCAAGGCCATATGGAGGGATGCCTCCAAAGAGTGTCTGACAGCTGTACAACACAGTGGTGGTGCTGGCATTTATCTATGCTGTGGATGTATGGTATATGGGAGTGCACAATACCCAGCTGGGCAAGAGAAGGAGAGGCTTGGTAGCCATCACTAACAAGCTGACCTCACCACAGTGGAGAATAGCCAAAGCCATTACGGGAGCACTGAGCTCCGCAGCAGGAGATGTGCTCGATGCCCACACATTTGTCCTACTAGTGGATTTATTGTTCTGGAAGGTACTATATAGAGCAGCAGTACATCTATCCTCCTTACTACTGAAGCACCCCCTCTGCACAGTTGTCCACAGATCAGCAAAACAATACATGGCAAGACACAAAGCACCACTTCACCAAGTCTTCCACATCACAGGGGTTGATCAAACAAAGGTGGAGACAGTCCAACCAGTGCAACACAGACTAGGCTATGTCCCCTCAATGACCTTCCACATTGACAAGAACAAGGAAGAAGCACTCACCACGGCTCAGGAAGCACATGACATGGCCCCAGTGGCAGTATACTGTGATGGCTCTGGATATGAAGGGGGTATTGGGGCTTCAGCGGTCCTGTACAAGCAGGGACAGGAGTGTTAGTATCTGAAATACCATCTGGGGCCAGCAATAGAACACATAGTATATGAGGTGGAGATAGTGGGAGTGATGTTGGGCCTACACCTACTAACTGGGTTAGGTTGAGACACTCCACAGAAGTTGATCACAGGCAGTGACAGCCAAGCAATGATCAGGGCACTTGACAACCAGAGACTGCACCCAGTGCACTACTTATTAGACAAGGTACATAATGTTGCTGAAGCTTTGCAGGTCAAACAGGACCATAGGAAGAGAGCAGCAGAGTGCAAGAAGGCACTCAAGGAAGGCAGACACTGGAAGGATAGAACAAGAGGAGTTGTCCAACTGGAATTGCACTGGACACCCGGTCATGAAGGCTTTGAACCAAATGAGAGGGCAGATGAACTGGCGAAGGAGGCAGCCCAAGGCCAATCGAGTGCCACCAAGGACCTGCTGGCATACCTAAGGCAGAAATCTCTACCAGTCAGCATTGCCACTGAATGGCAAGAGCACTACCAACAACTGATATGGGAATAGGCTCGAAGATGGAAGGACTCACTGTGGTATAGGAGGATCAACACATTTGACAAGACACTACTCTCCAACAGTTACCTCAAACTTATTGGGGGCATGGATAGGCCAAGATTGTCCATACTCACACAACTCCAAATGGAACACATCCCACTGAACCAATACCTATTCTGAATAGGAAGATCCAAAACTTTAGTATGCCAGCACTGTGGCAAGCTGGTCATCAAGACCATACAACACTACTTGTTTGTCTGCCCGCGATATCAAAATGAATGACATGTCCACCTCAGGAGAAAGCTATGCCATGAAGCTGAGTCAAAATCCTGTATTTTATCAACTGCTGATGCAACGAAACATCTCTTTAGATACATAATTATGATGAAGAGGTTTGAGTGGCTAGACTAAGCAAAACCGGAGAAGGAAAGGGACAGCAACAGACAAGAGGAGCCCAGGGGGTGTAACATTTAAACCCACACAAAACCTAACTTATCCTACCCCAAAAACTTACTAATATTGGCACCAGAATGTAGCCCACCAGACACCAGGACTAACACTTCTACCTGGGGGGCCTACAGCTGCATTGCTTGAGCCCACTGCTGCACATCTCAAGTGCCTGGCACCTGTAGCTGTATCACATTATGCAACATAATGTTATTACAGGAAGTAATAGGGGAGGGAGGTCTAAAATGGTTCAGGAAAGCCAGCCCACCTTATCTGCATATGTGGGGGGGTGCGGAATTCCTCTGCTCTTGAAGTTACTAGCTAGTTCGAATGGTGGTATGTGCACCATGGCATCAAGCCCAGCACAATAAATTTGATTTTTTTTTAAAAAAAAAAGATAGGTGAATAGTGTCATGACCCGCTCCATAGACACTGTTCCCAACCCCTCCCAAGTTCCCGTCTAACTCCCCTGAACCCTGCCCACACTTTTGCACCCACACTGGATAACTCTGGTGCTTCTCCAGCAAACTCTGACGGCAACTCCAACACCCTCTCTGTAGCCATCAACACTCCCCCTGAAACCTTCCCCTACCATTCCTGACCATGTCATATGTTCCCGACCCCCTACCCTAGTTTACCCGACCTGTTCCAGAGTATCACGACATCCTCAGAGCGGCCCACACCCCCAACTGATCCCAACAGAATACCACTGTGGCCCGCTCTTGGATTGTACCCAACACCTGTCGACTCCGCACAGCTCCGTTGACTCCTGCCACCATATCCACCACCCTCTGGGGTACCCAGTAGTCGGTATATAAGTTGTAGAATAACTCCTCAAACTTTAGTCTTGATATTACATTTACCGGTTTCCTATGTTTTGTCTCTAGTCTCATCTCTGTTTCTGTTTTTAAGTTTCAAATCTATCTTTCTCCTCAGTCTTGTCTTGTCTCCGTCTTGTCTTGTCTCCATCTTGTCTTGTCTCCGTCTTGTCTTGTCTCCGTCTTGTCTCGACTGTACATATTTCCTTTGTCCTTCTAAGTTCCTCTTGCTCCCTATGTCAGTACAAACTCCGCGCACGTGCCACGACCTGAACATTCTTATGACAACTCCGACTCTTGCTCCCCACTCAGCCCCGGGACCCCTCAAGCCCTGGAAATCCCCTATCCAGCCCTGACCCCACCCCCATCACCCAAGAAACCTCCGCTTACCCTGCAATCTATTTGCGTGCCCACAAATTAACTCTGACACCCGCCCTGGGTCAACGACCAGTACCTTCGGTCTTAGACTCCTCCGGACCATTCAGGACTTACTCGGGCCGCTTTCCCTAGGAACCCCCTCGCAAGCTTTCCCCACCTCCGCTCCAACTCTGGACACCTGGTTATAAGCGCAGGACATCGCGTCCGCCTAATAAGGACTCGCCAGTGTACTGAGCCCCCATTGTCAGCAGAACCTGACATAATATCAAGACTCCCCCTTACCCTGTTCTCGATGTCTGCGTTTAACCCCATGTACAACCCTGTCAGCTACCCAACCAATGCCTATGGTTGGCCCCTCCTGGAAAATCCCTACGCCCCATTCTACCCAGGTCCCTTTGTGGACCAATACGTGCCCTGTCACTGGACCCCTGACCCCAACCAGGCATTCTACGCCCCCTCCATCAGCCAGGGAATACCCCTGGGCTGGCGCCGCCCTCCCGCGTTCCACGCCGATGGCAATAACCCCCGTATCAACTCTGGAGGATACTCCACAGCACCCCCCAACCCCACCTACCTTCCCCCTGCCCATTACTATGCGTATCCAATCCCCGCTGCAGCCCCAGTCCCTCCGGAACCCATGGATAACTATTCCCCCCCCGCCCACCGTTTGCCGCTCAAACTCCTCCTTCTCCTAGGCAGCAAAGGGTCAAAGCCTACGCCCAACAACGCGACAAAGTCCTCCGCTTCCTCTGCCTGTCCCCCGCAGAATTTGCAAGGCGTACCTGCACCCTCCTCACCAACCTCGGCTACCCCAACACCTCTGCAACTCCGGAGGTCTGGGCGGATTGACTCCTCGACTTCCACAAATGCTACCTGCAAGGGAACCTCCTGGAGAATACGCAAGGCACCCTGGGCATTGACAATAACTTACGGAACAAGCTCCGCGCCTTGGTTGAAGAAATCCATACTAGCCCGAACCCCCGCCCCTTCGAAGACCCTCTGGATCCTGCCCGCTCCTTCCATGTGCAACGCGAAGAACCTGTTGGAACACAAAACAAAGCCCCATCTTCCCTTCCCCGCCAGCAGGAAGAACTCAATGTGGCCTCCAGCATCTTGAGGAACCTCAACCCCACGGGGGGGTTGTTCGACCAACCCGCCACCCACACCTTGGCTCTCTCCGCCTGGCCCCGGGCCAGCTCCGTGCCCAGCACCTTCCGAACCTGGAACCAACCTGCTGCCCCCGAACTCCATTCCCAATGACCACCCCTACGCGTCAATGATGACAACCAGACCCTCTCCTATATCGATGAGCCGGGCAACCCCGCCGACGAACACGCCCTGCGCAACGGGCCTCAACGAGACTGACCCCCCCACTTTGATCTCTGCGCCCCCCGTATCAATGCCCCTCTGCCCCGTCCTAATGCCCCAGTTCCCCCGCGACAGCCCATGGGCCCCGGGGTGCCCCGGCCCCCTTTTGCCGCCAACCCCTCTTGTCCCCCGCCCGCCCTGATGCCTAATCCCCCCACCGACGCCAACTATTTCGGACCCCCGACTCCCAGAGGACCCCCTCCCCCTCAATGGGCCCCAGGACCCACCCTGGGTAGCGTGGGTCAAAACCCCGGTGGAGGACCACCCAATGGCAGACCCCCTGGAGGATGGGGCCCGGCAATGAACAACTTGCCCCCCCAGCGCGGAAACGGAAATCACTACTACTACTACTATAACGCTGGACCCCCACCTCAAACTCAAAATTCACAGGACAATACCCGCGACGCACTGGCCCAGGAGGGTAAACTCGACATCCAGAAGCCTGAACCCTTCACCGGCCGCGACCCTCAGAAGTGGCGAATCTTCCTGACTCAGTGTTTAACTATGTTCCAAGCTAAGCCCATCACCTTTCAGCTTGAGAGCTCATGAGTGGCCTTCGCCGCATCATACTTACAGGGCATCACCTTTGACCACTACACCGCGCTACTCCGGTTCGACCCAAACAATCCCGTACTCTCCAATTGGCTTGCTTTCACCCAAGAGTTCTCAAGTAAGTTTGGCGTCTTTGACACCATAGCAGAGGCGGAGGAAAATCTCTTCAACCTCCGAATGCGTGACAACAAACGCTTCACAACCTTTATCATATGATTTGAACGAGAAGCCTACGAGACCGGCTGGAATTACAACGCCCTCTGGTTTGCCCTCTGTCGTGCCCTACCCCAACAGATCAAGGATGTCCTTCGCCTTGTGCCCAAGCAAACCACCTATGACGGGTACAAGGTGCTCGTTACCCAGGTCAACCAATGTTACTGGGAAGATCGCAGCGAAAACACGGCGCCCCGGACCTCTTGGAACACCTCCGGTAACACCAACTGGCAGACTGGAGCAACCAATGGCATTCGATCCTCAATCCCCACTAACCCTGCTAACCCCACACCCTGCTCCCCTCCGGGCCGAGGAGTCCCCAACACCAACCGACCCCCGGGGCAGCAACCACCCACCCAGCTCAACGCCGCTGACCTCCATGACACCCCAGTACCCCTGGATACCAACCCCAATGACCACGATGACATCCCGGACCACGCCAATGATCAAGAAGCCCTATGCGCAAACAGAATCCAGGACAGCCTGTGGATCGACGTGCCGGAGGAAATGCAGGAGAAATGATGGAAGGAGGGCGCATGCATCCTATGTGGTGAGCAGGGACACTTTATTTGCAGTTGTCCTAAATGACAGGTGATGGGACGTGCCGTGTGGACGATCGACAGAGAGGACTGTAACTACCAGTTCATGGAAAACGAGTTGGCGGTTTAGGTCTGGAAGACGCACTAGACTGCAGACCACATCCCGACGTCTTCTCCGGCCCCAGCAACACTCCTCCGCACAACGGTACTCGCTCCGGATAACCCCCCAGCACACCTCCCCTCCCACTCCTCCACAAACCTCCTCCTCTGCACCACTCTCCCCTTCACCGACAAACCTGTCCCCACACTAGTCAACAGCGGCGCCACCAATAACTTCGTTGATGAATCCCTGGCGGCGCTCGCCCCACAACCCCTCTGCCGCCTCCCTGCCCTGATCCCCCTCAAACTCTTTGATGGAGACTCTACCCCAGCGGGAGACATCACTCATTGCCTAGAAATGACCCTGACCTTTGCCAACGGACAACAGCAAGAACTCCGACTACTTGTCACAAAATTACACCCCTCCACCCCTGTCGTATTAGGGTTCTCATGGCTCCGCTCCACCAATCCCCACATCAATTGGCCCAGTCTCACCCTCTGCCTCGACCGGGACAACCCCACTGACTCCGGACTGGTACCCTTCGATGTCTCACCCCCCTCCAAGAACTCCAAGGCCACGACTGGCCAACCCCAGACCCCTCCGCAACTTTGCTCTAGGTCCGCATGGTCGTTTGTCATCTATGTCCAACTTGGCGACTTGCTCAAGGTACTCCCCGCCCTTGTAGACAGCGGCGCCTCCGGTGTCTTTGTCAGCAACCAACTCGACCTCCGATGCAATGACCTCGACAAACCCCTCGAGCTCCAACTCTTTGACAGGAGCCCCGCCATGGCAAGAATCACACATTACCATGACAACACCATCACCCTCAATAACGACCTGCAGTTCCAGGCCCGACTCCTCGTTACCCAGCTACCCCCGTTGACCCTGATCGTGCTCAGACTCCCGTGGCTGCAAGACATCAATCCCGACATCAACTGGAAGAACCTCACAATGCAATTCCCCGGCCCCGAAGCAAGCTTAGCGGCCGCCATCCACCTCTGCTTCCAGTCTATCTCTGATCTTGACGTTCCCTGCCCCGACACCATCACCTCCGGAACAACTCAGGATTCCCCAACCCCCAACGCCAACCCCGACGGAAAAAGAAGCACAACTCCGTCTTGACCACCCTCAGACAAGTTACAATGGCTGCTCCCCAACATACTCCGAAATCGATATAAGGGCCCACGCTACCTCAACCAGCAATGCCCGAAGCCCCCGACCGACCCCGACATCACCCCGGACCCAACTATTACACCTATGGTACCCAACCCCATCACCCCTGGAGACCTCAACATTAAAATCATTGGCGCCGTCCCCTTTGCGTGCCTCCTATGAGAAGGCACCCCCGCCTTCCAGTTGCAAGTCATGCCAGCCCTACCCGAGGAACACCTCCGCGCAGGGACTACCGCGCCAGAAAGCAAGACGGAGGAACAGATCCTATCCGAAGTAGTTCCCCTGGAGTATCATGAGTTTGCTGACGTGTTCTCTGAAGGAAGTGCCAAGGAACTCCCTCCGCACCGCTCCTATGACCAATGACCACAAGATCGACCTCAAAGAAGGTACCTCACCCCCGTTTGGCAAGATCTACAACATGTCCAAAATCAAGCTCCGGGCCCTGAAGGAATACCTTGACGACATGCTTGGCAAAGGTTTCATACGCCCGTCAATCTCCGCTGCTGGCACCCCGGTTCTGTTTGCCAAGAAAAAAGATGGATCTCTCCGACTCTGTGTAGACTATCAGGGACTCAACAAAGTCACCAAAAAGAACCGGTACCCCCTCCCCTTAATCAGAGACCTTGTTGATCGTCTTTGCAGTGCCAAGATTTACACAAAAATCGACCTCTGTTCTGGCTACAACAACATCCGGATTGCCCCAGGACATGAATGGAAGACTGCCTTCCGCACCCACTACAGCCTCTTTGAGTATCTCGTAATGCCCTTCAGAATGACTAACTCCCCTGCCACCTTCCAGTACTTCATGAACGACATCTTCCATGACATGAACGACGTTTTTGTCATCATATATTTGGACAATATCCTGATCTACTCAAATTCGCCGGCGGAGCATTCGGAGCACGTCCGCTGTGTCTTGGAACGACTCTGAGAATATCACCTTCACGCTAAACCCGAGAAGTGCTCATTCCACACAACAGAAGTCAAATATCTCAGAGTCATTGTCACCCCTGACGGTGTGTGCATGGACCCCGCCAAGGTCGACGTGATACTCAACTGGCCCTCCCCACAGAATGTCAAGGAGGTACAGTCATTCTTGGAGTTTGCTAACTTCTATCGCTGCTTCATCAACAACTACTCCGGGATCACCAAACCCCTCAACCGACTCACATGGAAGGACACCCCTTGGGACTGGGACAGCAAGTGCCAGAGCGTATTCCTCCTCCTGAAGAAGGCCTTCACCTCCGCT
>JABAJY010008127.1:0-15877 GCA_017607575.1 Termitomyces sp. Mn162
ATTGGGGAGGAGTTCATCCCAGTCATCCTGGCACTCATTGCAGAAGAGGCAGAGGTACTGCTCCAACTCCTGATTTACATGTTTGGTCTGGCCATTGGACTGTAGGTGGTAGACAGTGGAGGTGTGGAGCTTCATGCCAAGCAATTGGTAGAGCTCTCTAGTGAAGTATGCCACAAATTGTGGTCCCTGGTCAGTGATGTAGGCATCAGAGAGGCCATAGAGCTTCCAGACATTCCTCTAGTATAGGTTTGCTGCACCTATAGCAGAGCAGATGGTGTGGGTTGGAATGAAGTGCACTTGCTTGCTATATAGGTCCACCATCATGATTGCATTGCAACCATGGGCATCAGGGAGCTCTATGATGAAGTCTATACATGCCATGCTCCATTGTTCTGTGGGTGTAGGCAGCAAGTATAGCTATCTATAGGGGAGTTGGTTTTGGGGCTTGGTCCAGAGACAGAGATTGCATGTACTAGTGTAGGATCCAATATACTAGGACATCTGGGGCCACTAGTAGTTCTGTGATACTAGCTCCTATGTCTTCCATTGTCTGGGGTGCCCCATGGCATGAAAGTCATGGTGTTGCTCCACAATCCTCTAATGGAGCTCTGAAATGTTGGGCACATAGATATGATCTCTAAAAGTCAGGATCCCATCTTGGAGGGCCCATTTGTCCATGCAGACTGCTTGGGCACCAGTGGTATGCCCTGACTTTAGCATCCAAGCTGCCTGCACAATGAGTTTTTTCTGCTGACCATCCTGATTACCCTGCCATATGTCCCTGAAAATATCCACCTCCACTCCTTTGACAGCTAGACCCTCTATAGCTTGGATTGCAAATAGTTCAGGACAGAGGAGCACAATGTTGCTGTTATCCTCCCCCCCCCCATGCCATGGTCTGCTCTCTGGGACAGGGTGTCTGGTTTCCTCATGCTCTGGCCAAGCTTGTGGTGTAATGAGAAGTTAAAGTTGGTGAGGTAGAGGGACCACTGGGCCTGTTGGCAATTGAGCTTCCTGGTTGTTCAGAAGTATTTGAGGTTCTTGTGATCTGTCCAGACCTCAAACTTGTGGCTGCACACCTTTCAGGAGGTGCCACCACTCCTTGAATAACCAGATGATGGCCAGCATCTCCTTATCATAGATCTCATAGTTCTGCTCTACTGTGTTTAAGCTCTTGGAGTAAAAGGCCACTGGATGCCACTTCCCATCCTCTGGAGATTGCTGTAAAAGCATGGCCCCAGTAGCAAAGTCAGAGCTCTCAGCTTCTAACCAGAAGGGGGGGTTGTTGTCTGGAAAGAGGAGGATGAGTCTAGAGGTCATAGTGCACTTGAAGGCATCAAAGACTACCTGCTCCAGAGGTCCCCAACTCCATGTAACATCTTTTTCAGTGAGGTCAAATAGTGGACAGGCATGGTGTGAGAAGTCCTGGATGAATTTCAAGTAGAAGTTTACAAAACCAAGGAATGCCTGTACCTCCTTCTTGTTCTTGGGCTCTGGCCACTCCACCACACCTGCTACCTTTACCAGGTCCATCTCTGTGGCTCCATATAAGATGATCAGGCTGAGCTACTCAATTCAGGTCTGTTCAAACTTGCACTTCTCCAGTTTGAGGTAGAGCTGGTGCTGGCAGAAGTGTTTCAATACAAGGCAAGTGATCCAATAGTGTTCTTCCAGCATTTTGGTGTAGATGAGGATGTTGTCAAGGTATATGCACACTATGCCCTCCATGATGAGGTCCCAGAAAATGTTGTTCATCATAGTCTGGAAGGTGGTGGGGCTGTTGGTGAGTCCAAAGAACATAACAAGCAGCTTGAACAATCCTCAGTTGGTCTGGAAAGTGACCTTCCACTTGTCTCCATCCTGGATATGCACATTGTTGTAGCCCCACCAGATGTCCAGTTTAGTGAAGTGCTGCACACTTTAGAGGTTGTTGATGAGCTTGGAGATGAGGGGGAGGGGGTAGCAATTCTTTACTGTCATGGCATTGAGAACCTGATAATCCTGAACCAGCTGGAGCAAACTATCCTTCTTCTTGATGAAGGAGACTAGAGAAGCCATCAGAGATTTGGAAGGGCAGATATAACCAGAGTCTAGGTTTTCTTGCAGAAAGGTGTCAAGCTTGTACTGCTTCCTGAGCACAAGTGGGTAGACCTTACAGCTAGAGAGTGTGGAGTCTGGCAGCAGTTCAATGGCATAGTTATACCTCTTGCACTCTGGAAGCAAGTCAAATGAGGCTTTGGAGAATACATCCTTGAATACATGGAGGTAGGAGAGTATGACATCTCAGAACTCTCAGGGTGCAGTGTTAGCAGCAACTGCTTGGGCCAGCTGCTGGGATATGGTCTGGCTGGCTTGGATCTCCATGACAGAAAGCAGTGGGTGTATAGTAGTAGTGTAGATCTAGTCCCCCACTTCTACTGCTTTATCTGGGAGCTCTGGCTCATGTACACTACTGAACTCTCCTCCATGCTCCTCCTCTGAGGCTCCACTACTGCTCCAGTCATCCTTATAAAGGGTCTCTCTACAAGGGAACACCAGAGGTGGAGGATCCAGGAGGTCTAGATTGGCAAAGGGAAGAGGCCTGGCATGACATGCATGGATGGTGGTATGCTCTTGAACTTAGGCCCAGCATTCCTCCCTGTCCTTGGCAGCACAGGCAGAGCACCTCCAAGAGCATCTGCTCATGATGACCTCTCCCTTAGTCCAATCTACCTTGGAGTTGTGCTTGCAGAGCCACATGAAACAAAAAATCATATCCTGCCTATTCAAGCTGGTGACAGCAAAAATGATGCACTCTGCATGATTCCAATAATGGAGGACCAGGTCAACCATGTAGTTGATAGCACTTGCTTTGTTAGGCATTCTGTTGATGTTGTAGACTGGAATAGGCTTGAGGAGGGGCTGTGAGGTCAGGCTGTGGCATTTGACAATCTCCAAGTCTAGGAACAGTCCCATTGCTCTGCTATCCAGAAGAGCTGTGACTCTGCAGGTTTGCTAGGTGTCTGTCATCTCAATCTCCACATTGAGGCACAGGGAGTTGGCAGACAGGTTGGAAGCCATCACATACTATTGGGGCATTTGATGTGCCAGCAGACCCTTAGAAGTGTCAGGGAGCTCAGTGGGGGCTCCAGAGTTAGTATTTGTATGTCTGGAGGGGGATGCTGAGGTTCTTCTATCTCAGAATGAAGGGCATTGGAAAAAGCAGTTTTATGTTCTATCAACAGACACAAGAACCTATTAGCACCCAGCAATGGAGGCATACACCTCATCCATTGCTCAACTTAAAATCCTTCTCCAGCTCCAGGGGTGAAGTGCATGTGCTGATTTCCTCCAGAGTCAACTCCAGTGTAGGCCTGTCTGGCAATGGAGCTCTGGCGGCATCCTTCACAGCCAGCAGCTGCAAGAGGAGTTCCTCCTGCTCCACTATGGAAAGGTAATGCACCTTCAGGCCTAGGGATCAGTGCCATGCAAAGTGCCTAGGCTTCTGGCATCTCCAGCACAGTAGCAGGGCAGTGCATAGCTGTCTGGCAGCATCCATGTCTATAGGGATCTCTGGCAGCAGAGGGCATGCTGTAGAGATGGCAGGAGTAAGGGCCAGCATTGGGCAAGCAGGTATAGGGTGGTGGAGATTGGTGATCAGAGCAGAGCACATGGCAGTGGAGTTTCCTCCAAATCTCCATGAGTTGCCACTGGTCCTGGGCCACCTCATACTACAACACAATCTTTTCATTGTCTGGGTGACCCTTCACAAGATTGTTGATACATTCCACCAGAGTGGGGTGCAGGCCATTCCAGAAGGTGAAGCATAATTGAAGGCCATTGAAGTAAGCAGCCTGCTTGACCAAAGCCCAGAACAAGTTGATGTACTCATCCAGCATATGCTTTCCTTGCCTGTATTCCTCCCTATGACATAGTGTCAAGACTGCAGTCTTGGCAGGGTCTAACAGGAAAAACTCTGCACAGAAGTCCTTCTCAAAGGCAGCCCAGTCTGGAAAACTTCCAACACCTCCAGGGCAATAGAAGACTTGTAGTGTGTAGGTGGAGGCACATCTGGTCTTTATGTATGACAGTACCCAGGCTATTTTCAATGCATTGGAGTCAAAGGTGTCCCTACTGAGTTGAATGTAGGTGAGGCAGGACTGCAAGAATTGTTCTCCCCAGAGCAGGCATTGTCATACACATCTAGTAGTGCAGGGTGTGGAATCTGTGGCCATAGGGTCACTGGAACTGTGGAGGCAGGTGCAGGCATGGTTGGGGCTGGTTCTGCAGCCAGGGGAGGTGTGGAGGTAGAAGTTAGGCATTTGAGCAGTGCCTGGAGTGATTGAGAGATCAGATCTATGGTTTAATGGAGGGTAGAGAGTTTGGTAGTGTAATGGGTGAGAGATGATTGCATTAACTGCACCTGTAGCAGGCAAGTCCAGGCTTTGTCCTGTGGGGCCAGGGTCTTTGAGGGTGTGTCTGGATTGGCAAGCTGAAACATAGAACTCTGCAGTGCTTAATCCTGGTAAGGAAGTAACAGATTGCAGCTAGGAGGGGCTTCCAGACCAGTTTTAGGAGACTTGTTCTGCTGTAAGGGTGACTTCTGGAGCAGTGGATCAGAGTCATGCAGCTAGCAGAGGGGAATCCAAAGTATATTAGCAAAGTAGACAATGATAAAATCAGTAACTAATCACCTAGCAGAGAGGAATCTGAAGAGAACAAGTCTAAGGATTCCCTCTTCTTGGCATGGTGCATCAGTGGATAGCAGAAGCATGGAAACTACTATACAGATGGCTGAGCTACTCCTAACTCTAGGACAATGATTGCTGAGGTAATATAGACAACTCTGTGGTTCTCTGGAGATCTTTGGAGTTCTAGAGTGAGCCCAGAGATGTCAAACAAACTGCAGAAGTGCTGGAATAGACTGCAGAGGTTGGAAATGGAAGTCCCCTGACAAGTAGGCATATAGCAATCCAATGGTCACTAGGGGACAGAATCATTCTGACCAAACCTATAAAGTTCATGGAACTTTACATGATCTTTATGGTGCCAGAAGTAGTTGACTACTTCCAGAGAAAGGAGCTGCAAGGATTTCAGACATCCTTGGTGGTTCTATCACTTTTTGCAGGGGTTGCTCTGCTACTCCCCACTTTCTCTAGTCAATGAAACATTGACCATTCTGCAAGCACCACAGCAGCCTGGTGAGATGTCATGGGACTATATGGCCAGAAAGGCTGCAGTAAATTGTCAGAGATAGGCTACACTGGGCACACTTGTAGCAACAACCTGGCATCAACTAAGGCTGAATTGGTCATTACAGTAGAGCAGCCTGTGGTATGATGTAGACCAATTGGGTCTACTCAAAGGACATTGATGTGGGAAGACAAAATCACTTTACAGCAATTCTTATATGCTGATTTGGAGGACCTTGGTCAGTCCTTTGTAGATGCCCAAGAGGTAGTGTTCTAGGAGGACACTGCCTATAATATATGGCCTGAAGGGTATATTCTGCTAGAAGATACACAGCCAGTAAATACTGAGGAGTGCAACAGTCACTCCCTAGTGAAAGATATATGTGTGGGGATGGGGACCAGTTATAGGTCTGTTGCACACTGAAGATGAACAGGCTAAGGAGGGAATAATCCTCCAAGTGGGCTGGTGGAGCTGGCATAGGCTTGGACTAAGGATCTCCAAGAAGTGACCCTAGTCCCTGTCGTTACCCATGCATGGACCTCCAGACCTCCCACAAGCGAACTCCACTTCCTCAGGATACCACCAATGCCTCCTCAACCTGCCCAAACCTTTGCCCACTCCTAGTGCCTGCTCTGGCAAACTCCACCACTTCTTTAGCTCACTCTAGCACTTCCTCAGCTAACTCTGGCACTTCCTTGGCTAACTCCAGCACTTCCTCAGACAGCTCCAACACCTCCCTTGTGGCCCCCATCACTCCCCCACTCCCCAACAAGTCTCTGAGTATCCCTAATGCTTCCCTAAACCCCAACATACATCACAGGCCCCCACTGATGTGTCATTGTAGCCCACCAACCAATCAGAACCAACACCCATCAACTCCATATGGCTCTGATGAGCCCTGCCCCCAGACCTGTGATTCCTGGAGAAGTTCCTGTAGTTAGTATTTAAGTGATAGAGTGATATCTGCTACAGTAGTCTTCTGTCCCTATTGCTCTGTCCACCATTGCTGATGAATCCACTTCCATCAGTGACCCCATTGCCAGTGCTACTAATACTGGCAATCCCAGTGAGTCTGCCTCAATTGATGATTCTGCTCTCATTAGCAACACCAGTGCCAGTGCCACTAACTCTGTCATTGTGACTAGACCCACTGCTAGTGACAAATCCACAATGCCCACTGGTGTTACCACCAATAAGCCTGCCATTCCCACAGAATCTACTTTGGCCACTGCTATTGCTGCAACTGGGCAATTGATGGATGTTGATATGACAGCTCCAAGCATGACTTTATGCTCCAGATGAGATTGCACCATGATGTGGCTGCAGCACCTCCCATGCTACACAACCTCTTACCAAATGTACCCATTTCTCCAGTTGTCTAGCAGGTAAGCAGACAGCTGATAAACATATTGAGGAACCTGTAGCCAAGAAGATGAAGGAAGCATGAAGAGGAAGAGGGCCACTGGACTTTGCAGAAATTTTTTGGACTTTTTTGAGACTTTCTGGCCTTTGCTTTTATACTATGTCATATTTGTAATAGTCAAGTCAAGATGTATATAAAATATCTTGACTCAAATTTAACTGAGCCTACCACAACAGATTTGTAGTTAGATTAACATTCTGGATGGGCTTTAATGGTGTGGTCTATCCATTACCAGCTCTGGTGGTGTGGTGAATCTGACATATCCATTACCAGTACAGTGGAAACTAGTATGGCAGAACAGTACTTGGGGGACATAAATATGGTGGGATTACAGCAGCAACATGGTGTATTGGTATTGTGTTGTCACATTGTGTCAATGTTATGTGGCAGCTACAGGTTTGACTGTCACAACCCATCTCCAAGCCCCTGGACCTCATCCTGAACTATCACAACAGCCTGCACTACACCCAACACCCCCCTTGAACCCACCCAACCTTCATTCACTCCTAGCACCTGCTACAGCAAACCCTGATGCTTGTCTTGGCCTGGCCCCTCTCTATGTGCATAGCACAGAACATGGAAATATTTTGCTTTTTGCCTATATTTTGATGCATCTGACTCCTATCCATCCTGCCTTATCAACTCTTGATACCATTTACCATGACTCATCTTCATTGCATATGTGCCTCACACCTTGGGTGGTGTTATTTTGAGAAGGCCCTTGCCTAATTTCAAGGAGTTAGAACTTTGTTTGTTGCACATGTGCCTCACACTTGCTTTTTGCAGTAATCCCTGCTGATGCCAGAAAGGAGTGCAAGTGGTCTAGGGAACTAATTTTGAGGGGCATTGTAGAGAGAAACTTAGATATCTCAACAATGTTTTGATAACTGGTTCCATGACAGCAATAATACTATTTCTGATGTTGTTCAGTCATTTGTTTCATTAACAATATTTTGAGATCATCATACTTACCACACACCACAACCTTTTGAATTTTGACTGTGATAAACCTTCTGTTGAGATCATGGCTAAACAAGTCTTGCAAGTTACAAATACTTTGCCAAATTGCAAAAGAATGGGCAACAGGAAACCTACACTACAAGTCACCCCTGTAGTCATCCTTCATCCTGAAGTCTACATTAAGAAGTCATGCATAGACTATATATTATTGGCACAAAGTACATGGTCATATGGATGTGCATGTAGAACCAAATGTTATTGGGTCTGTGATATAATCTTCCCAGACAGATGGAGGATTCATGGAATTTACTTACATTAAAGTGGCAGGCCAAATAGTTGAAATGTGACCTGATTAACTTGAGATTCATTGTATATGCTTAGTACATGTAACATTTAATCTATTGTGTGTCATGAAGAGAACTGAAGTCAGATGCAACAAGGAAGTGCCAAAATATGCCATAAGAGCAGTTGTCTGAATTTCCTCATGTGAAACTCCTCTAACACTGTAGAATTAGAACCTTGTAAGATAGCTGCAATGCCAGCAAGGACTCACAGGCCACAATTGTAACCATTACTTTGCTGAGGAAGTACCTGGCAAAGGTTCATCACTTTTCTTAAAGTAATGTATCTTTGATGATCTACTTACAAGCATGGGTTGCACCATCCATCCCTCTTCTGTTATGATATATAGGGGATTCCCTGCTGGGTGGCAACTAGAACAAGCCTTTGGATTGATTGGTGGATAACCTGAAAAAATGTGACAAACAGACCACAATATCACACTTCTAAGGTCAGCCACTAGACATGTCATCAATCCTTGAGCAAACAGAGACAAAAGTTCAAAGTTATGCAGAGGCCTCCACCTTTCAACACCACACTAATGTGTGCCTGATGATACTATGAATTTTGTGATTGGGGAACACCTGTGCCAAATCTTGCAAGGCATTTGGTGGTTTGACAGCCTTTGCAGATTTGTCCAAAAGTTTATCCTTGTCACTCAAATTCAAAGGTTGATTGTGCATTTATTGAGAATGAACTTCAGGGAGGTTTCAAGAATACTGTTGGCTTCCCTTGAAAGAGCTGCAGCATGTTGACAGAGACTATTTTGACTCTCATTGCTTCTGCATAAATGAGAGTGTAACAATCCAGTACCTGCAGATAGAATCAAAGAGGATGTACTCTCTGTGGATCTTTTCTTCAAGAAGCACCACCTTTTTCTTCTTCAATTGAGAGCTAAAATCCATTCTGTCAATATGTAAATAAGCATGACCCAAGGATTCAAGATGTATATCTCCTTTAATATTGCAAATCTGATGATGAAGACTGACAGCATCTTTGTGTCTAGAACATTAGACTAGATGAGGTGCAAGACCAGCCTCTCTGGTTTTAAAGACATACTTCTCATAGCTTCATCTGCTTTTAGCATTCCTTGCAATTTGATATCCTTCTGCAGTGTGAGATTTGCATGGATGGCCCATGAAACTAGAATAAGTACATGGAGTTGGGAATAACCAAAAAAGGTCCATATATGATCTTCAGAGTTTTTGCATCATTTCATGTAATTGTGTCAACTAGATCATGAACTTGTATGACAGGCATAGTGTGGTGATGGTGTATAGTGCTACATACACCAAACAGAGATTATCACATAACATGAAATTAGAATTTGGTTCCTTCTAGGTATGTTAGACAACAACTATATCATGCAGCATGATGAGAACTGACATGCATGATATTGAAATCCATAAATCAAGGTCAAGAACAATAACATATGACCAAAATGTTGCATCATCTGAGGTGGTACCAAACCAGTTTGTCCTGGTCCTGTTTGCCAGAATCCTGTATCTATTGGATCCCATCAAAGTCTGTTTTTGGAAGACAATGCTGCTTTTATATTCCAAGTTAGCTAAGTGTTGAATATTATTTGAACATTTGATACTTTTACTTAAACACCACTAAATTTGTGATCTTCAAATGTAATGGCCAGTGTAACTCATCTTGCCATCCACCACATTAATCTGATTGAAAATACTTGAACTGCAATCTCTTGAGTTTTTTCAAAGGCTCTGCAAATCTCTCCTCAAATTCTTCATAAAACTAATATTGTAAGTCTGGTACCATGTTGATCTTTCTGAACCAAAACAAAACAGCACCAGTCCCATCCACTACTGCAGTCCATTCAATCACTACACAGAACAAAATGTTGGGACCTGGCTCTGGAACTCAAAAGTTTGTGCTTGTCTTCCAGCTCATTCCATCTTTGTGAAAGGTGTCTAAGAGTGTTAATCACTTTCTCAACTTGGTAACTTGAGTAATGAACATAAGGATTTTGATTTTCTTCCAGAATTTCTTTCAATGGCTCCAGAGCAATTGAAGCCTTGAATCTCACACATCTCCACCCATGTAGCCATTGATTGCAACTTGTTGGTTCTTGAGTATTTGAGCTAATTTGTTGTCTTTCTAGTGAGCCTCTGATGTATGGTGTCATAATACAACCATCCCCTATCTGAGAAGTTATGTTGTGTTTGATTCTTTGGCCTGCTTGCATGCCTATATCTTATCAAACCTATGATTCCATGAGGCATACCTCTCCTTGGTGGCTCTGTATGTCACCCTATTCACTATCTACTTGAGTTCAATTCATTTTGATGTCCTTTCAAGGCCTTGTACTTCTCTAGCATGAACAATGCTTGCCTTGACCAGTGACCACATCTATATAATGGTACCAACCCTCATTCAACAGCTAACAATCCTAGTTAAGAGCAGAAGAGTTAAGGCTTGTTTCATGACTTATGTTTCAGTGTTTCAGTTGACATTTGTGTTCTTCAGCCTCAGGTGATGGTTTCTTAGTTTCTGGGTTCTATGTACATGTCCATGTAGCACATCACAGTTGAGTAAGAGTTGTATAAAAGTGCATTTCAGCCTGAGTGTTGTGCTTGTTTTAAGACATTTTTAAGCAAGTATATAACAGCCACACATGAGATGTGAGAACTAAATTCAAAGGATGGACCTTTCCTTGAAGTTTTGCAATTTATAGTCAAAGTTTGTCCTATCTACTAGGGACCAGTCCATCAATGCCTTTGCCAATGAAAGCCACCTCATAGCCTTGCAATTCACTATTTATTGAGCAATGAACCTCTGCTCAGATCTACCTCACATGTCTCAGTTCGCTTGTTGTGTTGCTTTTTCTCTCACTGGAACTCAGTCAGTAATTGCTTGGTTGCAATTGGACAGCAGACACAAATTGAGGCACACTATCCTTTTCCTCCAGAAGATGCTAGTATACTCTGAAACAAAGATATCTTAGAATGAACATTGGGCACAACTTTAGATATCAGGACTGTTGGTGTAGTGTGTGTCTCACAAAGCTTCACTTGCAATAGTTACACATTGATATTTATGATGGTGATACCACAATTAAATTATTCTACAAACTCAGTGGAGAACATTGGGAGTAGTTGTAGAATTTTTGGGTGTAGAAATGAGTAACAGCAATCCCTCAGTCCTTTTATGCTCTGTGAAGCCCAGCACAACTTGTCACTGTTCAGAATATCAGATTTTCCCCTGGGCCAATCTCATACAAAAAGCTGCATCTGGAGAAAGTACTGACATTGCTCCTCCTCATTGTAACTTGCAATCCCATGGTTGGCCTCGGAAAGGGGAATAGAACAATATTTTCTGGAATGTAAAACAGTCAGAGATGCATTTTTATTGGTGAAAGATATGAGGATCCAGGTGGTGAATGCACAATTCCAAGGCAAGGAATTCTTGACAGGAGTTGAGCTTGGCTAGCTCCCATGAAATCTCCTCTAAATCTATATCCTCCAGTTCTGTAAAAGGCTTGCCATTCCATGACTCCCTCATATATTATTTCACCAATTTACTGTCTGCATCTATGCATGTTCCTAGGAAATCTGTCAATAGTTCCAGCTCACTTGAATTCCTTGTTTTTCTGCTACTCTTGTTCTGCTTAGGGTCTGCAGCAGTGGCAAAACATGTCTATGAGGGTTGCTCTGGCCAGTCAAGGCTGAGGCCAGGCCTTCCTAGGCAAAGGTTGAACATCAGACTGTTCAAACATCAACTGATAGAGTAATGCATTTTGATATCAAAGCCAACTACAGAAAGCAACATCATGCTGCTCCCTCTTCTCAAAGGTAATTAGAGTGGCTGGTTTTGAGCTGAGAATATCTGGGTCAACAAAATTTGGCTGGGAATGCTCCACCTGATGAAAGGCATTGTGCCAGGGCTGGGATTGCTGGAGAGAAAACAGAGTCAATGGAATCTTCAAACTTGTTGCAGCCTTTGGAAGTATAAAATGCTGATATTTTCTTTGTTCATTGTGCATTTTTCAGGAAGTAAGAACAAGATAGTTCAAGCATGAAAACTGAACTTACAAGGAGAGAAATGCATAGCCTATGCTTTGGGATCAGGTCAAGAAGGTAAGAGTTCCAAATCAATATGTAAACAGACTCAGTGCTCATTAAACAGATTTGCATATGCATGGAAAAAATGAGTAAACCAGCATATGGAGTGGTATTTGTTGGGTGATGTGGCTGGCCCTACAAATATGGTGGTGTGTTTGACCCTGAGTGCAAAAGTGATTTTTTCATGGTATTAGTGGGGTGACAACTTCCTTAATGCACATCCCATGCAGTTCTGGTCCTGTGGAAGTCCTTTCACACACCAATGTGAAAGGTAAAACATCCAACAACCTGAGCTACTTTGCCTATATAAGCTGTCTTGCTTAACATAGGGTTGGAAGATGTCATGCCAATGGATTACTACAAACAACTCCAGAAATGCTTGCTGAGCCTCTATGCATAGCTGCACCCTCTTGAATGACATTGAAAGGCTGCTGAGACAATCTAGTGACCATTATTGCATATGCTTGGAGAAGCATAATAGATCAGTATTCAGTGCAACAAGCTTGTTTAACAGACAGTAAACATACAAGACAGAGATGGAGCACACAAGAAGGGTCCAGCTTTCCAAGGCCTGTGAGGACAGAACAGTCAACTATGAACTGTGTGATCTCTGGTTGCCACCACACAATATTGAGAGGATCACTTTCAGCTTCAGGGGTGAGTTGAATAAAAGGAAGATGCAGGGGATTCCAAACAATGGGCTGAGGCCAAAGAAGCAGGTCATCATCAGCATAGCAAAGATTATTCTGTAGATATACAGGGCAATCCTTCCCAGGTACTGGATGGGGAATAATCCTGGAGTTTGGTGAAGTAATTATAAGCTCTTGATGACAAACTGATGCAGCCATGAGACTGTCATAAGCCTTGATGTCTGAATGAGCAGATAGGATTAGCTGGGAGTTGCAAAAAACATGCACTTGCTGACCAGCATCATTTCATTCAGAGCTGTGGTGCAGTAATAGCAATGGATCCTTGAGGAGCTCTTCATGCTGGTGTACTGAGGCCATAACTTGATATTCTTTTGATTAATCAAATCATGCTCCCATGATCTACCATGGGAGGGAAATAAGCTGGAAGTTCTCAAGGTTTCACAAAATGTCAAATGTTCCAACATAGGGATGCCTTCAACTCTGATACATTGAAAATAGCCTGGGTACTGTCATACATGAAGACTAGACATGCCTCCACCTATGCACTACAAGTCTTCTGTTGCCTCAGAGGTGTTGAAAGTTTTCCAGACTGGGCTGCCTTCTAGAAGGACTTCTGCACAGAGTTTTTTCTACTAGACCCTGCCAAGACTGCAGCATTGACACTACATGATATGGAGCAATATGGGCAAGGAAAGTGTATGTTGGATGAATACATCAACTTGTTCTGGGCTCTGGTTGAACAAGCCACCTACCCCAATGGGCTTCAATTATGCCTCACCTTCTGGGATGGCCTGCACTCCACACTGGTGAAATGCATTAACAATTTCATGGAAGGGTGCCTGGATAATGAAAAGGTTGTGTCATGGTACAAGTTGGCCCAGGACCAGTGGCAACTCATGGAGATTTGGAGGGAGCTCCACTGCCCTCAGTTCACAATGTGCCCTGCTCTGATCACCAATCTCCACCACCCTGTACCTGCTCACCCAATGCCAGTCCTTACTCTGGCCATACTCACAACATGTCTCCTGCTACTGGGTATCCCCATAGATGTGGATGCTACCAGACAGCTCTGTGCTGTGCTGCTGCTGTGTCAGAGATGCCAGAAGCCTGGGCACTTTGCACAGCACTGCCCCCTGGGCCTGGAGGTGCATTACTCTTCCATGGCAGAGCAGGAGAAACTCCTCCTGCAGCTGCTGGCTATGAAGAATGCTGCCAGAGCTCCATTGCTAGATGAGCCTACACTAGAATTGACCCTGGAGGAGATCAGTCCATGTGCATCACTTCTAGAACTGGAGGATTTTGAGTTGAGCAATGAATGAAGTGTATGCCTCCATCACTGGGTGCTAACAGGCTCTCATGTCTGTTGATAGAAAATGAAATTGCCTTTTCCAATGTCCTTCATTCTGAGACAGAAGAACTTCAATGTTCCCCTCTAGATATACAAATACAAACTCTGGAGCCTCCACTGAGCTTTCCAACACCTCCTAGGGTCTGCTGGTATAGCCCCACCTTTGTGTGTTGGATGCCCTGACAGTATGTGATGGCTTCCAGCCTGTCCACCAACTCCCTGCACCTTAATGTTGAGATAGAGACCATGGACACCCAGCAAACCTGCAGAGTCATGGCTCTTCTGGATAGCAGAGCAACAGGACTGTTTTTGGACTCAGAGTTTGTCAAATGCCACAGTCTGACCACACAGCCCCTCTCCAAGCCAATTCCAGTCTACAACATTGTTAGAACACCCAACAAAGCAGGCACCATCAGCTCTGTGGTTGACCTGGTCCTCTGCTATCAGAACCATGTGGAGCATGCTGTTTTTGCCATCACCAGCTTGAATAGGCAGGACATGATCCTTGGTTTCATATAGCTCTATGAGCACAACCCCAAAGTAGATTGGACCAAGGGAGAGGTAATCATGAGCAGGTGCCCTTGGAAGTGCTCCACCTGCACTGCCAAGAACAGGGAAGAATGCCAGGCTTGAGTCCAAGAGCATGTGGCCATTCATGCATGTTGTACTAGGCCCCTCCCCTTTGCTAATCTGGACCTCCTAGATCCCCCACTTCTAGTGTCCCCTTGTAGAGAGGCCCTCTACAAGGACACCCAGAGCAGCAATGGAGCCCTAGAGGAGGAGCATGGAGAAGAGTTTCATAGTGTACACAAGCCAGAGCTCCTGGATGAAGTGGTAGAAGTAGTGGACTGAATCTATGCTACCACCATATACCTGCCACCCTCAGTTGCAGATATGCAGGCTAGCCAGACCCCATCCCAGCAGCTGGCCCAGGCATTTGTTGCTAACACTGCACCCTGAGAGTTCTGAAATGTTGTACCCCCCTACCTCTATGCATTTGAGAATGTGTTCTCCAAAGCCTTGTTCAACTTGCTTCTAGAGTGCAAGAGATGGGACCACATTATTGAAATGCTGCCAGATTCCACACTCTCCAGCTGTAGGGTCCACCCACTAGTGCCCAGGGAGCAGGACAAGCTCAATGCCTTCCTGCAAGAGAACCTGGACTCCAGTCACATCTGCCCTTCCAAGTCTTCAATGGCTTTTCTGGTCTTCTTCATCAAGAAGAAGGACAGCTCACTCCAACTTGTCACGACCCATCCCCTGAACCCCCGCACATTGTCCAGCAACCCCCCGATTCCCCAATAACCCCCGACGCTCCGCCAAACTGCTGCCCATGCCCCGCGCCTATTTTGGTTAGCCCCGACGCAACCCCAGCTAACTCCGACGCCTCCCTGGCTAACTCTGATGGCCCCCTGGCCAACTTCAACGCCTTCCCCGCAGCCACTGACACTTACCCTGGATCTCCCGAACCCCGAGAACCATCCCCGCTGTTCCCGATCTTTGCCACCCATCATCAACTCAACACCCTGGTTCCTCCGACCCATTCCGGAGTATCACGACAACCTTGGGGCGACCTGCGTTCCCCAATGATCCCATCAACATATCAGTGCGGCCCAATCCTCGATTGCAACGGACACCCGCCCACTCCGTTGAGCTCCGCCAAGCCCCGCCGCCGCAGCCAATGTACCCCGGAGTTCTCCGGTAGTCAGTATATAAGCCGTCGAGTAGCTCTTTGTACTCTAGTCTCGATATTGCTTAACGTTACCTATGGTCTGATTGTTTCCTTCTCATGTTTCGTGTTTCGTGTTTCGTGTCTCATTTTCCTTATCTCAGTCTCCCGGTCTTATCTCAGTCTCCCGGTCTTATCTCAGTCTCCCGGTCTTATCTCAGTCTCCCGGTC
>JABAJY010008128.1:0-15855 GCA_017607575.1 Termitomyces sp. Mn162
GTGTATATGTGGATGTGATCTCAGCTTCCATTTAGCATAGATAGACATCAAAATATTAATATAGTAATATTGACTATGAATAGGAGAGTCATAAAAGTTCAATCACATGCCCATGATTAGCACATGAGAATATTATGCAATTAGATGTTGGAACAAAATTGTTCCACAACATAGATACAGATTGACAAAAGCCATACAGACAATAAGATAGACCTCAAATCCAGCCATACCCTCCAAATCATTAAACACAAATCAGTGAACATATATAGTGCAATAGATAGAAGAACATTAAGTCATGTCAAAAAATGCAAATATAAAATATATGAAAAGAAAAGATATAAAAAACAAAAAGAAGAAAAGAAAAAAAATAAATAAAATAAAATAAAATAAAATAATAAATAAAAATAAAAAAAGAAGAAGAAGAAAAGAAAAAAAGGAAAAACATAAAAAGAGGGAAAACAAAGCTGAAAGGGAGCAAAAAGTGCAGGCAACAATGTTAGCCAGAAAAGATAGCTGGAAGGGAGCGAAAAGTGTGGACAACAACATTAGCTGGAAAAGATAGCTGGAAGGGAGCAAAAAGTGTGGACAAGTGGGTAGCAGGTAGATATCATGTGGTATATTGATCATGTGGGAACAAAAATTGCAGACATTTTTCAGCACATAATCAAGTAGAAAAACCTCATTTACTTCATAGACCTCAGAACAAGTGTATGGATGTGTTTGAGCATAAGATGGTCAAACACAAAGAAAGGTGGAAATTGCTACATTCATTAGAGACTGACCATGCACCAAAAGAGCTAGACAGAGATGTAGAGCTGATCATGAGAGCAATGACAACAGCAACAACCCAAACTGTGAAGGAGAAAAAACCATCAGACAGGGCAAGACCATGGTGGAATACCATACTCAGCAAGACAAACAACAGGCAGATGGTGCTGAGGGAGAACCAGCAGGCCTACAAAGAGCAATGAGGAGAACAAAGCACAGAGATAAACAAAGAAATATGTAAGACCACTAATTACTTCAGAAGGCTCTACAAATGCTCAAAGTCACAATGGTTCATAGAGACTCTAGAGAAAGCAACCCTGATGACAATGTGAGGACTGATGGGCTGGTCCAAAGCCATGAGAAGCTACCCATCACTTGCCATTCAAAGGGAGGACACCAACACAGCAATATCACATGAAGATAAATGTGATGCACTGTGTGAAGCCCTATTCAAACTGCTGCCAGTACTGGAAAACAACATAAATCTGAACCTGACAAGAGAACACCCACAGGAACACCCACAGGATATCCCACATACAAAACTGATGAGAATGGAAGTCAGAGAGGCAATATACCAAGACAGCATGAAGAAAGCCACCAGGGGTCAGCCAGCAACCCTTCCAGATGGTAAGATGGGCTTGGGAGACCAGGGGAGACATGATTGCTTGTTGATGTACCAGTGCATCAAAACCAGATATTGTCATGACCCACTCCCAGACCTCCAGACCTCCTCCCAAGCCACCCCACTTTTCCAGAGCTCCCCCCCAACATCCCCTTGACTCACCCCAATCCTTGTTTACCTAAGGTGCCTGCCCTGGCTAACTCTGACACTTCCCCAGCAAACCCCAATGACCTTCTGGCAAACCCCAATGACCTTCTGGCAAACCCCAATGACCTTCTGGCAAACCCCAATGACCTTCTGGCAAACCCTGGCACAACTCCTGCAGGCCTCCTCAGCTTCCCCTCTGCCCCACAAGGCCCCTGAGCATCTCCAATCTCTCCCCTGACTCAGACACACATTGCTAGCCCATCCCCACAACCCACTCAACCCATCTGGAGCTTCCTGACAACTATGGAACAGACTGTGTTCCCATCAGTTCCCATCAGAACATCAACATGGCCCACCCTCTGATCAGAGCCAACACCCATCAACCCTGCATGGCTCTGATGAGTCCTGCCATTGCAACCCCAATCCCTAGAGGTGTCCAGTAGTCAGTATATAAGTCATAGAGTAGCATCCATTACCCTAGTCTTGATATTGCTTTACTTGGTTACCTATGTCTCATGTTTCCTTTCTGTTACATTTCCTAGTCTTCTTTTTATTTCAGCCTCTAGTCTTGAATCTATCTCTTTTCTCAGTTCTATCTTGCCTTGTCTATCCCTATTTCCTTTATTGTTTCTAAGTTCCTTTCAACTCTAACATCATTACAAACTCTGCACATACATTACAACTCTCTAAACATTTTTAAGCTAACTCCAGACCTTGCCCTATGCTTAGTCCCAAGACCCATCACTCTTAATTGATCCCTCATCAAACTCTGGCTCCACCCCCATCACTCACAAAGCCTCCACTTGCCTCACCACCTATACATTTGCTTACAGACTTGTACCTGACACACCTCTAAACTCAAACTTTACTGTACCTGGTCTTAGACTTGCTTGGACCACTCCAGACTTGCTTGGACCACTCCAGACTTGCTTGGACCACTTCCCTTCCCTTATCCTCACAAGTATCTGGAGTCTGGACCACCCTGGAGTGCTAGGTTATAAGCACAGGACATCACATCCACCTAGTAAGGACTCACCCAGTTAAGCTGAGCCCCCATGGTCAGCAGAACCTGACAGATATCATCCAAGGCCATGGTCCAGAGCAGTCATGGTGGCACTAAGGAAACCCAACAAACCTGACTACTCAGAACCAAGGGTGTACAGGTTGATCCAACTCCTAGAGTGCATGGGCAAGGTTCTGAAAGGCATAGTCACAAGGAGACTCAGCTCCTTGGTTGGGAGTAAAGACCTGGTCCCCCTGTCACCGTTTGGGGGACAACCAAGTAGCTTGACCAATGATGCACTACTAACACACATAGAAGATATACAAGCAGCCTGAAACCATGGAAAAGTGACAATAGTACTCACCTTTGACATATCAGGATTTTTCAACAATGTCAACCACGCAAGGCTTCTTCAGGAGATGAGACAAAAGAGGATACCCCTAAAGCTGGTAAAGTGGACAGAGTTATTTCTGAGAGAGAGATATGCAGCAGTATCCTGGATGGAATCAGAGGAGAGATGAAACCAGTGAGGAACAGAATACCACAAGGTTTGCCAGTATCCCTGATTTTTTCAATAATATATGGAGTGAGATCCTGGAACAAATGAAGAGGAGGAAGAACACACTGGCCAGGAATAGACTGGGGAAAAATGACCCAACAAACATGATGATGAACATGTATGTAGATGATGGCACACTCAGGGTGTCATCAGGATCACTAGACACCAACATCAAAATCCTAAGGGAAGACTTTATACAGTCAAACCTCTCATAACCAATGGCCCTTGTAACCAATAATCCCTTCAATCCAATGGGTTTTTGGCATCCACTAACTTGGTTTGCAGGGAAATTTGATAACCTTCCAATACCTGATATTTGATGGGTCCCAGGAAGGGTCATAACCAATAATTTGCCCAAAAAGTAAAGATTTTCATTATAATTAATTGGTTTCTCTTAAGTATATAGTATATGATGGAAGAATCATTGTATTATTGATATACTGTTGTAATTTTAATGGCAAATTCAGAAAAAAAAAGATACAATGATGGATTTCCTGTTTAAGATTATGTGACTTTGATAATGGCTATGATGCTGATGTCAGATTCTGCACATGCACAGAGCCCAACATCATATTTCCCATGGTTCATTTCTGTAAATTTGCAGTTGGAATCCTCAGACTTATTTTATTCTCTTGTGTGAAGCCATTGATGTGAAATTGAAGTATTTGGTTTTTGTTTGTCTTTAGAGACTGAACCAAACAACCACAACTTTACAAGTTCAAGGGCTTGAGATTCACTCAGAATCACACAACTTTTATATTGTAGTAAGAATATATTGATTTAAATTGATTTAAGTATAAGTTCAAATGAAAGTTCAAACAAATGAGGTTCAATTATCAAACAAAACCTTAATTGAAGCTAGTTCACATTATGAGCCTAAGTAATCCTCTCCTGGGGATTCTGAGCTGCATGCTGAATGTTGCTTGTCATTCTCAAAATCCCCCCTCCCCTTTATACTGCCTTTGTGTGCATGGACCATGGTGCCCCATGCATGTCTCTGTTGTCATTCTGGCTGTTCAGTGCCCAATGCCGATGATTTTCTTGGTTCTATGTGCTTGGCACTGACATGGCCCCTGTTTCTCCACTCATTTTCCATCTTTTATCCTGCTCTGTTTCTTCACTAACCTTCTTCTTTCCTGTAGACACCATCAATGGTTGTTTGTGTGCACGTTTGAGGGAGGTAGGGGCATTTGTTGAGTGGAAAGGGTGGTGCGACCAGCTCGGCATTGGTTTAAGCAGTAATTGGCCCGAGCTGACACTGCCACCCATCAAGCAATCCTCAGCTGTCAATAATGATCAATTTTGATCATTGACGTGTTGAGGCCTCCTTGATCTCTTCTTTGCTCGATGCTGCTGGCATCCATTTGTTGGGGATTTTGTTGATATTCACCTACAGTAAGTACTTCCTTTTAAGCCTACAGTTTTCGGCTTAATTATGCTTACAGTTAACAGCACAATAGTGTATGTATTTTAAGGTAAGTACTTTTCTCTGTATTTACAGCCTTTCCTTCTTTGTAGAAGGTAAGTGCCATCGTAATACCTCCCCCACACTTTACTGACTGCCCTCAGTCAGCATGTCTTAGCATAGTTCAATCAAAAACTTTTTCACCCCAGAGCATACATTTGGAAAAAATTTTTTTTTTATGTTTCAGCTGCTCCGCCTCACAAATTTTGACTTTGATCTTGCCTCTCTGGTCTTATAAGACCATTCTCTTGTTTTCCTTCCCCATCCTCATGCCTCCCACTTCTCCTTTCTGCAAAACACCCACCACACCTCACACAGCTGCTGTTTCACTGACTGCACCTTCAGAGCCTCCTGACCATGTCACATTGTTCAATTGCTTGGTCAAGCGCTCTGCCAGTGATGTTATAGTGGCAGTACTTCACTATCCTGCTCTTGCCAGCACTCTTATGGGCTGTATTTCTGCCACCAAAGCTCTCCCACTTGGTGTGGCTGACCATACATGCTTCATTAGCGCAGTAAACCTGGTGAGCCTTCTTTCTTTCTTTCTCTTTCATCCTTGCACTTGCTTACTTTTTCTCAGACTTTTACTGACCAGGTGGACTTCCCCCAGATTGCTGAGCAGCAGGGCTTGTTTGACACCCTTTCTGCCCTCATCAAGTCAAATATTCTGGATTGGTCTGTTGGCAAAAATTCTGCCCCCACTAAATCATTCTTTACTTTTGCCAATGCCATCATTACCATTGAAGGCCATTGTCATGATGCTCACCAAAAGGAGCTCCAAGAAGTAAGCTTCTTTCTTTTCTTCCTTTTCACTTTGCTTACATCTGCTGGGCTTTTGATAGCTTTGTCATTGTGCCAAGAATACTGACATCAGGATGATAGGTCCATCAGCCCCTTGTACTTACAAGCGCCAAGCTAATGTAAGTCACAGCTTCTAAACTTGATCTACTGGCTTGTCATCTAGACAACTTAACCATTTCTCATACCCCCATCCAGGCTGATCCTGAGGGCAAGCCTCATGCCAAGAAGATTAAGGTACTCCCTTCAGCCAGTATGTTCTTCTCAAACCTTCCTTCATTAAACTTTTGTTTATTCTTTTTACTTTAGCAAGTCACAAGGTGGGTAGCAAAGCTGCATTGGCTTTGGTTTCCCAAGTTGATGCAGCCCTTGATGCCATGGCCCTCACCAAGGATGACACCTCTGTTTCTCACACCAACTTACAAAAGCATTGTGATGCTGTCAATCTGGCCACCCAGCAACAGCTCCAGACATTCAAGCTTATTTCAGCTTGTCTTCAATGTCTTGACAGAGTCTTGGGCCCTTCTGAAGTGGACCAGACTGGCAATCTCTTCACTGAGCTTCAGGTTTCTCCTGAGGTACATCCAATCATTCTTCTTGCTATTTTAATCCTTTCCTGACTAGAACCTGAGGCAGCAGACTCTGATTCTGATATTGAGCTCTCAGATCCCCCCCAGGATGTTCCCAGTAGCACCACCGCCTCCATATAAAAGACCCCCCCACTGTAGGCACTTTTGTTGCCTCTGTATGTGGTAGATATATATAAAATCCCCTTTCCTTTACTGTCATGTACCCCAATATAATGTCCTTTGCCTGAATTTTTTTGTGTGAACTCTAAGTTTATTTTATTGGTCTATCTGTGTAATAAACTACTTTGCAGAAGTTCATATACATGGCTATATACCATGCTGCTAGTACTATTTTTGCATTGTCTTCCTTGGCAAACTCCAGTACTATTCACAAGTATTCCTTTTGTTGTAGATCTGACTCCATGCATATCCATCTGGTTGATGTGCTCCTATGCTGCCTAGCTGCCATGCAGGAAACCAGAAGAAAGACCTAAACACTGGCAACTAGATAGGGTAGCTGGCAATAGGAAGTTAATGGGAGCAAGTCAGTAACTGTCCCAGAAAGTGAGAGCTAATTGGTGTATGTTTGTAAGCCAGACAAGAAAAATGATAAGTAAGAAATCACATGGCTTTCAATATATCTGTTTTTGAAAGGAGGTATTATTGTTGCCAGGTATTGTCACTAGCAATTGTCACTAAAGAAAGTCTCAGCCTTATTGTTTTAGACCCAAGGGACAGACTCCATGTGATGAACTCATGATCCAGAAGTCTCATGGTTGCTAAAATCTTGTGCAAAGGCTATGTTTTTCCAGACCTTGGGGCTAGACCCCACATGACAAGTGTCATGACTTGTGCATGGTCATGTGCAATATAGTCAGATGCTGTCCAATCAGAAATGCCAAAAACAGTGCTCAGCAACAATTGGGTCTTATTACTAGGTTTGCCCATCAAGTTGATCTTTGCAATGATTGGATTGAACCTTCAAATCTCCTCCAGTAAGTTGTCTGGTGTGTTGATGTAGCCATGGCCATCTCTCCCCATCCATACCCCATTTACCCTGACATTGTATTGTCAGTTGTCCATGAGTATATCAATGGTGTGGGCTGTCACCCCAAATATGTCAATGAATTCATCCACATGCTGGTTTAACTCCTCACCTTTCTGGTCTTCCTGCAGCATTATGACTAGGATTTGGTTATGGTTGCATTGTGCTGAGGCTATGCATAGGCTTTTTGCAGTTGGCAACTGGGACAGGTGATTGTTAATCATGTTTACTAGTCTATGTGGGTTGTGTCAAACTTCTCTCCCCATGGAACAAAGATGAGTCATGCTGGGTGGTACTGGTCTCTCAGTGAATGGGGCTGTCTCTGTTGGCATTGTGTGTTCTTGTTGGTTTTTGTGGGTCTATACATTGGGCCTATTGCTATTACTGTCTTCACACCTTGTACTTCTTTTGGGTCACATTCATTCACCCTTTCTGTGTTGGCCTTCCTTCTTGGCTTTTTACCAGGATGTCTACTGTCTTTGCCAGGTCTTTAACAGCAGAACAAAGCTCAGCAGTTTCCTGGAGTGTGTGCATGGAATCAGCATTGCTAGTTTTGCTTTGTTTCTCACCTTGTGCTGTGAGTCCTGGCAAGATTTTCCCCACTATCTCATAAGCCAACTCATCTGTCTTTGGATCCCAAACATAGTGGTCTGAGTATCATCTGTGTTATCTCTTCAGGTTTTTGAGTTGGTTGATTACTATCACCTCATTTTCTGATGCTGTCCTTGCTTCTGTCTCCAAGTCCTGTTCTACTTCTGTGCCTGTGAGCTCTCTTGGGTTGCATTTTGGCCTGGTTGGCATCCTAGGTTCCTGTTCACCCTGCTGACCAAATACATCAATGTCTCTATATTTGTGTCATCCCAAGGTGGGTTTCATGGGTGAAGTGATCATGTATCCTCCTGCATTTCCTCCAGGTGGTTTCTCTTGTTCTCCTCTCACTCTTTTTTTAACATTTTCACTGTACATCTGTGCTACAGAGGTTGTTCCCCTCCCTAGTCTGACTGTGGGAAAATTACAGTCAGATGGTGGTACTGGATCAAGAGTGTTTTGTTTGGGTTCCTGAATTGTTCTAAATTACATCGACTGTCGTGTGTCGGGAGATGAAATTTTTAGCCAATTTTTGTAGCTCTGTCCCCTGGGCACATAGCCTTCAAACCTCTGGGAAATCTATTTTTACTTATCATCTAGTAGGTGGTGATAGGTAGTGATTTTTTTAGGGAGATTTATACCATGTGAGAGATGTCGGCCCATGACACGACCAAAAATCCGGGAAGTGAAAAATTGTCGTCACACCCGGGTCACAGGTCAAGTTCTGGCTCCGCTTGGAAGGAATCCTCACTTCAAACAATGCTCATCGTGATGTAATCGCTGCTCGCATGGTGGTATATCTTACAAAAAATTGAAAAAAATATATTACTGAGGAAGATTACCATGATATAGATCATAATATTGGTATAAGCTATGAAAGGGTGCAATCTAGTAGTCCGAGTTACATACAGGATCTTGTAAATCTCGAGCTGCATTTTTAACCGAGGTAAAAACCCCATTTTTCAGGTCCATACAAGCCTTCTGTATGAATTCCTCGGTCACCAGGTTGACAGAGGTAAGTGCATTTAGTTGCTAAATGTAAATTTCACATTGTGACACATGGCAGTGTATCGTATGTAGTGCCCTTGCGAACTTTCAAACAAAAGTAAGTCGATGCCGTTGAGGTTGATGTCGCCTATTTTTATGGAGTTCCTTCAAAAATACTTTTCCATGTTGTTCCGGCCTAGGCTAGCCTAACCATTCCGTTGGGACAAATACAACCACTATAAATAAGGCATTGTTCTAGCCAGCCGTGCCAACAGTAATATATATGATGATTTATAACACTCAGGAAAGGTTACTGAGTCGATGGTCATTTAGAGGGGGATGCAAAATTAGAGGGGGAAGGCATCAGAAGAGTAATTGGAGAGTGTACGCCGTGAGTGCCGTCATGCTAATAAACATGAGAGTATATTGAGGAATAAGGAATGCCGGTAGGTGTTCAGCGTTCCCTGTCCCGCTGAAAACCTGGGTGAGATACACCTGGGTCGTCGCGGTCGGTAAGCAGGAGAAAAAGCTGTAAACGGGATGAAAATTCAACACCACGCATGTACCGTCACTCACATGCAAACAAATCGCAGAAGTTTGTCGTCCTCACTGATGATACCTCCTTTCACTAACCCTTCAACGATCCCAACACCCAATATCGGAGTGATCACCATCTTCCCTATTGCGAGCGACGCGATAGCCCCTATAGGAAGTGTTCCCCATTGGCTGCGAGGAATTTTGAGGCGCGCAAGTGCTGAACCCAAACAAATCAGGCCTAGAGGGATGGACGCTGCACCGATGAATGTTGTGGTGTCCAGAATTATGGAAAGTGGAGGTAAGCCGTCTGGTGCGGGGTGAAGATGGGGGTTAATGAAGGTAGAAGTGGAGTTGGATGCGGGAAGGGGAGTGAAGAGGCCTTTCAGAGGAGGAATGAGTGCGATGGGAAAGGAGAGAAGGATGGTTATTGACGCGGGGGTCAATATTGTAGATGCGAAAGTCCGTAAAAGTCGTAACTTTCGCTTGATAACAGGAGACGTGGCCGGGGAGGGGGAAGGTGAAACGTTAAACTTTGGGCTAGGCTGTAATAATCCTGCATCGACCGTCGGGAGATGAAGGTGTCCTGTGGTACTGTGGCTCAATTTGCCCATTTCAATGTCAGTAGCGGGTTCTTGGGAAGCTACCAACGAAGGGCCGAGACCAGCTTCGGCAGGGGTTGGACTATACAAAGGCACGCGAATATCGTGGACGTAAGGGAAATTTTCTTGAAATGTGACGTGGCTCCCGGTCGACGTCGCTATCGTTGTGTTGAGACAGTGAATGTCTGGCCTACTCTCACAAACATTGGTTTGGGTTTTGCTGGGCTCCTGAGCAGGCTGTATCGACTTTTCTGCATCTGTGAAGTCTGCTATTTGTTCAGTGGCGTCCAAGCGGCGTTGTTTTGTCAGCCACGATATACCATTGGACACCGCAAGCAAGAAAGCTCGACGGCGGCGGCGAATTGCTTCCTTTACTTCTTCTGGTTCAACATCAGCTCCGACAAAGTCCATAGCAATCAAACGACTCCCTCCCATGGGAAAAAGAGTTATCTTGTGTAAATCGATACATCTGAAAATTTCCCGAGTTCAAAACTTTACCTACCATGAAGATAAGTATGAAAGCCGAAATATAAGCAATGGAAAGGTCCTGATCGACTGTGCCATTGAAGGGTGCAGCTCCAGTCACACTCATTATGACCGATGTCGCTGGGCAAAGAAAGTTGAAAGCAGATTTGAATGTAGCCAGGAGAAACAAACGCCTTACGAATATCTCCAACGTTTCCCCAACCTCCAGCTACCAACACACCATATCGAAATCGATGTGGCACCCATAAAAATTGTTTGATGAACCATGCCATAAGAAGGCCTATCGCCTCATATAATATCGCAACGAGCACCAGTGGGCCTGTCAATGATCATACATTGTAAGTTAATGGCTGGTACTTGAATCTTTTGATAAGGGTTTAGCCTAGAAGGTCTTTTCACCTAATGCATGGATATTATCAGCTGTGAATGCGGGAACTATTTTGGAGAACATGAGGCATGGAAGTGCGATGTTCAGCGCAATTTGTCCTGCACCGCGAGCAGCTATAGGCGGAAAATTGTCAGTCTTAGTGAGGATAAAGCCACCTGTGACACAAAGCATCCTAGATCAAAGTAGCGTGAGTCCAGATTCTTTCGTTGAGTTGAAAGAGTGCTCACAGTCGTATCAAGGGGCGACATGAAGTCCAGATGAGTTGGCCTGCTGAAAACATGTCTCGATACGAATTCGCGGCTCGGAAAGTTCTTTATCTTTTGGACGTTGGGGCTTTCCAGTGGAAGACAAAGCTGACACATGTATTCCATTTTAGCTGTCCCCTATCTTTTTATATGTCAGAAAATTCTCATGACATGAGACCAGATTTCAATCAAATTCCAACCGGGTTACACTGTCAACGGCTGTTGACAACATGCATCGTGTCTGGCATATGCCCCTGGAGATAATGCCGACAGTTGATCCCGCCTCCTTGTTCATCGTCGGACATGATGGGCTTACATTCTCCCTCTAAATCCACCAGAATTTCACAAAACATTAGACTAATTTGTACACAATATATAGAGTGTGGTCGTTATACAAATATTTTATAAGTCGAGACAAGGCCTGTATTAAACATATGAAGAAATGCAGAGGGCTTTGTCGACCTGTTCAGCCGGGTCCCAGGAAGCTCCCAAGAAACCTTGTCTGGAAATTTCCCAAATATCAGCCCCAAATCCGCTATTTTTGGGGCCTCAAATCCGCAATAACCGACAACACATGCAAGACATGTGTCTTAAAAAGGAAATTCTCATTTTTTCATTGTTTTTTTTTCTGTTCAACCACCATTGGCACTAATGTTGTGCAACCAAGCTATACAGCTAACTATATCTTGAGTATATCTATGAGATAGCCTACCACCTGGAATGCAAATCTTCAGAACAGGTGCTTTGGCAAGAATGGGCTTCAGTTTTGTGCAATGCAAAACATTCCATCACAAGGCTGAAAGAGAGGTCAGAGATTTGTGAAGAACATCATCACCAACCAGGGCATGAAGCTCAAGGTTAAAGATGACATTGTCAATGGGGGCATGCATATGGAGATGTAATTTTTTTCCATTGATGCTACATGTGAACTCGTGCCTGGTGGTGTCTGTATCCTCATCACTTTCTTCATCTGAATTGGTGGACTCCCACACCATTCCCTCCACAAGTGATTGGAGCCAGCCAGACAGAACAGCCCAGTGAGATTGACCTTTGGCCTTGGCAAGTACTTGAAGCTTTACATCTATGGCATTGATTGTTGATGTGCCAATTTTCTAGTTCATCTCAATGAGAGGAGTGATGTCACTAGATAGAATATCAATGTTGCAAATGCACCACCTTCCTTGTGCCCTACACAAGAGAGCTTCTTGTGTCTTCACCTCATCTGTCAGGGGACTTCCATTTCCAACCTCTGTGACTGGTTTCAGCACCTCCACAGCTTGTTCAACATCTCCGGGGTTCTAGAAAGAGCCCCGGAGATCTCCAGAGAACTGCGGAGTTCTCTGTATTACCTCAGCAATCATTTCCCTAGGGTTAGGAGCAGCTCCGGTCTTCTGTACAGTAGGTCCCATGCCTCCACCATGCTGAGCTGTGGGGATCCTTAGACTTGTTCTCTTTGGATTCCCCTCTGCTAGGTGATTAGTTACTGATTATCATTGTCTACTCAGCTAATATACTTTGGATTCCCCTCTGCTAGCTGCCTGACTCCAATCTGCCACTCCAGAGGTTGCCCTTACAGCAGAACAAGTCTCCTAAAACTGGTCTGGAAGCCCCTCATAGCCACAAGGAACCTCTGAACCACTATCCATTGCTTCCCCACCAGGATTAAACACTGCAGAGTTCTATGTCTCAGCTTGCCAACCCAGACACACCCTTGGAGGCCCTGGCCCTGCAGGACAAAGCCTGGACTTGCCTGCTACACTTAGAAACCCAGGTGCAATTAATGCAATCATCTCTCACCCACCATACTACCAAACTCTCTACCCTCTGTCAAATGACAGATCTTATCTCCCAATCACTCCAGGCATTGCTTGAATGCCTAACCCCTAACTCTGCCCCTCCTGTGGCTGTGGAACCAGCCCTGACCCCCTCCACACCTGTCCCTGCAGCTCCAGTGACCCTACAGCCACAGATTCTGTGTCCAGCACTATCAGATGCATACAACAGTGCCCACTCTGGCAGGGAGTGATTCCTGCAGTCCTGCCTAACCTATATCCACCTCAGTAGGGACACCTTTGACTCTGATGCAATTAAAAATAGCCTGGGTGCTGTTGTACATGAAGTCCAGATGTGCTTCCACCTATGCACTGCAAGTTTTCCCTTGCTCCAGAGGCATTGGAAGTTTTCCAGACTGGGCTGCCTTTGAGAAGGACTTCTGTGCAGAGTTTTTCCTGTTAGACCCTGCCAAGACCACAGCCTTGACACTATGTGATAGAGAGCAATATGGGCAAGGAAAGCATACACTGGATGAGTACATTGACTTGTTCTGGGCTCTGGTTGAGCAGGCCGCTTACCCCAATGGCCTTCAACTATGCCTCACCTTCCAGGACAGCTTGCACCCTGCATTGGTGGAATGCATCGACAATCTGGCAGAGGGTTGCTCCAACAATGAAAAGATTGTGTTATGGTACAAGGTGGCCTGGAACCAATGGCAACTCATAGAGATTTAGAGGGAGCTCTGCTGTCCACATTCTGCACTGTGCCCTGCTCTGATCAGCAATTTTCTGCCACTCCACACCTGCTTGCCCAAAGCCAGCCTTTACTCTGGCCATCCCTGCAGTGTGCCCCCTGCTGCTAGGGATCCCTATGGACCTGGATGCTGCCAGGCAGCTCCACACTGCCCTGATGCTGTGCCAGAGATGCCAGAAGCCCAGGCACTGCCCCCTGGGCCTGGAGGAATGCTACCTCTCCATGGTGGAGCAGGAGGAACTCCTCCTGCAGCTGCTGGCCACAAAGGACACCACCAGAGCTCTGTCACTAGACAAGCCTATGCCAGAGTTGACCCCAAAGGAGACCAGCATGTGCACCTCACCCCCAGAGCTCAAGGAGGATTTCAAGTTGAGCAATGGATGAGGTGTATGCCTCCATTGCTGAGTGCTAACAGGTTCTTGTGTCTGTTGATAGAAAATGAAACTGCCTTTTCCAATGCTCTTCATTCTGAGACAGAGGAACCTCAACACTCCCCTCCAGACATACAAACACTAACTCCAGGGCCCCCACCCAGCTCTCCAACACCTCCAAAGGTCCATCGTTATGGCCCTGCCTAGGCACATCAAACACCCTGACAGTATGTGATGGCTTCTGGCCCATCTGCCAACTCCCTGCATCTCAATGTGGAGATTGAGATGATGGACACCCAACAAACCCATGGAGTCATGGCTCTTCTGGATAACAGAGCAACAGGACTGTTCCTGGACTCAGAGTTTGTCAAGTGCCATGGCCTGACCACACAGCCCCTCCACAAGCCTATTCTGGTCTACAACATTAACGAAATGCCTAATGAAGCAGGTGCCATCAACTCTGTGGTTGATCTGGTCCTCCACTATTGGAACCACACAGAGCATGCTATGTTCACCATCACCAGCCTGGATAGGCAGGACATAATCCTTGGTTTCATGTGGCTCTATGAGCATAACTCCAAGGTCAATTGGACCAAAGGAGAGGTAACCATGAGCAGGTGCCCCTGGAAGTGCTCCACCTGTGCCACAGAGGACAGAGCAGAGTGCTGGGCCCAACATGCAGCCATCCACACATGTTGTGCTGGCCCTCTCTCCTTTGTAGATTTAGACCTCCTGGATCCCCCACCTCTGGCATTTCCTCATAGAGAAGCCCTCTATGAGGATGACCAGAGTGGTGGTGGAGCCCTGGAGGAGTGTGCAAGGGAGTTTGGTGGTGTATACAAGCCAGAGTTCCCAGATGAAGCAGTAGAAGTGGGAGATTGGATCTACACTACCACCGTACACCTGCTGCCCTTGTTGTGGAGATTCAGGCTAGCCAGACCATGTCCCAGCAGCTGGCCCAGGCATTTGCTGCCAATGCCATGCCCCGAGAGTTCCAGGACATGGTACCTCCCTACCTCCATGTGTTTGAGGATGTATTCTCCAAAGCCTTGTTTGACTTGCTTTCAAAGTGCAAGAGGTGGGACCATGCCATTGAACTGCTGCCAGATTCCACACCCTCCAGCTGTAAGGTCTACCCACTTGTGCCCAGGGAGCAGGATGAGCTCAATGCATTCCTGCAAGAAAACCTGGACTCTGGTCATATCTGCCCATCCAAGTCTCTGATGGCCTCTCCAGTCTTCTTCATCAAGAAGAAGGATGGCTTGCTCCAACTGGTCCAGGACTACTGGGTTCTCAATGCCATGACAGTGAAGAACCATTACCCTCTCCCCCTCATCTCCAAGCTCATCAACAACCTCTGAGGTGCACAATACTTCACTAAACTGGACATCCAGTGGAGTTACAACAATGTGCACATCCAGGAAGGAGATGAGTGGAAGGCCACCTTCCAGACCAACCAGGGATTGTTTGAGCCACTTGTTATGTTCTTTGGACTCACCAATAGCCCTGCCACCTTTCAGACCATGATGAATGACATCTTCTGGGACCTCATAGCAGAGGGCATAGTGTGTGTATACCTTGACAACATCCTCATCTATACCAAAATGCTGGAGAAACTCCATAGGATCACTTGCCTTGTTCTGGAATGCCTCTGCCAGCACCAGCTCTACCTCAAGCCAGAGAAGTGCAAGTTTGAACAGACCCAGATCAAATACCTTGGCCTGATCATCTCGCATGGAGCTGTGGAGATGGACCCAGTGAAGGTAGCAGGGGTGGTGAAGTGGCCAGAGCCCAAGAACAAGAAGGAGGTGCAGGCATTCTTTGGTTTTGCAAACTTCTACTAGAGATTCATCCAGGACTTCTCACACCATGCCTACCCACTATTTGACCTCACAGAAAAGGATGTTATGTAGAGTTGGAGACCTCCAGAGCAGATGGCCTGGTTCTGCTGACCATGGGGGCTCAGCTACACTGGGCAAATCCTTACTAGGTGGACGTGATATCCTACACTAATAACTGGGTGTTCAGAGAGGGTCTATACATTGGGGACTTGTGAGGGTAAGTGATGGGGAGTGATCCAAACAAGTCCAGGGTGGTCTGGAGAAGTCTAAGACAAGTGGCAGGAGAAGGATTGGGCTTGATGAAGTGGCAG
>JABAJY010008129.1:0-15804 GCA_017607575.1 Termitomyces sp. Mn162
AAATCAAGTCAGTCACTAGTTGACTATCCAACTTTTACCTGCGCTTTCTAACTTCAAAACAATGTTTTCTCGCTTCGCTCCTCTCCTCTTCCTCTCTGTTGCCCCTGTCTACTCCATGATCTCCCACCAAGGCCCCCCTTGCGGGTTCGATGAATGGGTATTTGGCTGTTATACCTTCCCTACAATGGTGAGAACAGGTGGACTTGCTATCCTCTATATTCCATGTTCTGATTTGTTCCCTGCATAGGATCTTGCCATAAGTCACGCAAAAAAATCGACTCGTGTGTACCCATCGGTGCTGGTCCAGAAGGACTGTGCCCTGCCAACGGGTACGGAGAAAATTCTTTTCAATCACAAATAATCATATGAGTGTGCAATAGCCGCGGCATGCTCAGCAAAATACCTTGGGCTTAAAGACACAGTGGCGAGCTGCTGCTACATTAACGTGAGTATCTTGAATCATCCTATCCATCCTGCTTTCTTAAGGATCGTAGGAAGTGGGAGATTGCGATTCAACCCCACTGGATCCAAAAACCCTCGCACTATTGATGGACGATGAGTCGCCGGAATCTTACTTCTGATCGCTCTAGTGGACGGGCCAGTCTTTTATGTCGGGGTCTATTGGTTTCAGCACCTAATACATGGCATTGTAGATATGGTGCTACAGTATACATAGTAGTTGTATGGATTCTTGTAATTTTAGCTCTACATGTTATCTGTCATTATTGGCCCATCCAGCCCGCTTTTGTCATTACACGTTAATCATGCTTGACTCTGTTTTGCCAGATACAGTGCAATCAACGGGATCACAGAGGAGGCAAGGTCGACAACAGCTGGTTGAAAGGTGCACAGAATGAGTTGATTTCAATGATTATCCGAGACGCAAGATCACCTGCGTCATCACTATATAATTGTGGCAATGTATGCCGGGTAAAGAAAAGCCCTCAACTATGATAGTTGTACTTCATTCAGTTGACAGAATCACTGAATCATCAAAGATTTCGTACCTTGTAATACCTGCCGACAACACTGCTAGTATCATCCCTGCACTACTTGCGTCGCTTGCACAGATTGCATCCTTCTCACCAAGCAGATTTCCTACACTGTGAGGATGTGAGTTAAAGCCACCCTCCATCAAACCACAGATCTCATCTCCCAATTGCTCCAAGCACTGCTCAAATGCCTAACTCCTACCCCTGCACCTCCCCTAGCTGCAGAACCAGCCCTGACCATGTCTGCACCTGTCTCTGCAGCTCCAGTGACCCTACAACCCTACAGCTGCAGATCCCATGCCCCATGCTACCAGATGCATATGATGGCACCTGCTCTGGCAGGGAACAATTCCTTCAGTCCTGCCTCACCTACACCCACCTCAGTAGGGATGCCTTTGACTCTGATGCATTGAAAATAGCCTGAGTACTGTCATACATGAAGACAGGATGTGCCTCCACCTACACACTGTGAGTCTTCTGTCACCCCAGAGGTGTTGGAAGTTTTCCAGACTGGGCTGCCTTCAAGAAGGACTTCTGTGCAGAGTTTTTCCTGCTAGACCCTGCCAAGATCACAGCCTTGACACTATGCAATAGGGAGCAATATGGGCAAGGAAAGCATATGCTGGATGAGTACAGTGACTTGTTCCAGGCTGTGGTTGAGGAAGCCACTTACCCCAACAGCCTTCAATGATGCCTCACCTTCCAGGATGGCCTGCACTCTGCACTGGTGGAACACATCAACAATCTTGTGGAGGGTTGCTCAGACAATGAAAAGATTGCATCATGGTATGAGGTAGCCTGGGACCAGTGGCAACTCATGGAGATCCAGAGGGAGCTCCACCACCCACATTCCACACTGCACCCAGCTCTGATCACCAACTTCTGCCACCCTGTACCTGCTCACCCAACACTCCCCCCTCAGCATGGCCAAATGGCTGCTCTACAATGAGTTGGGTATCTTTACTCACCTCTGTGGAGGAGGTGAGAGCTGCAATGGTATCAGCAGAGGTGCCTGTGTCAGTGGCTCCCTCCATGAGTGCAGCCTCAACTGAGGAGAAGACTTTGTCATCAGTGGCATCAGCCATACCAACCCAGCATCAAGCTCTGGTGTGTCCCCAGAGTACACACACCTTCAGAGGAGTCCATAGAATTGGACTATGTCAACAATTCTGCATTGACCATGGATGCCCAACCAGCAATGACTCTACAAGTTGTCCCCAGCCCCATGGAGGTGGTGTTAGTGACTAACATCACTACTCCTGCTGCCCCTGAGGCTGGAACCAGTGGCCCCAATGATACAGCTAATGCTGTATTTGAGCACTGGGCAGACATCATGAGCAGCAAGGAAGCAGAGGCCTGGGAGATGGACAAACAAGCTGGGTGAGCTACTATTAGAGCTGACATAGACTCAGCACAGTTGGACAGCACACTGAGATGTATTTTGACCATGTAGAATCATTTGATTCTACCACAGATAAACATAGGAATTTGTACTCAAATTCTGGTGCATGCTCTTGAGTGGGATGCCATATCCCACCCTTTCTCTTTCATTTACTTTGTTTGTTATTGGAAGTGAGTCTGTTGATGGACTCAAAAGGGGGGTATATAATGGGCATCTGTTACTAGCTTCACCTTTCTCTGTTAATTCTGTTATTATTTAATTATACCAATAGCCACATGATGCTATCCCTAAAAGTACTATACATTTACTTATGTAAGGCAGCACCTTACTTCATATCTCATAGACAGAACTATTAACTGGTTTTGACTTACAGAGCATGAAACATAAGCTGTGCAAACTGTAATGGAAACATTACAAATATACCCACTACTGCATTCTTGTACTAAAGGGCAGAGTTACTTCCATTGAAAATGTCAAAAACCTAATGAAAATGAGATCACCAACTACAGGAGTCAAACTGGCAGCTGCCATAAGATTGATACAAAGTGACAATGCAGTACCAATACACCACATTGCAGTTGTTACCATACACTATATTGATGTCCCTCAAGTACCTTTCTGCTATACTGGTATCCACCATACCAGTAATGGATAGAACACACCACTAGGCCTGCCAGTGCATAGATCAAGCCACCAGAGCCAGTGATGGATAGACTACCACCAGAGCTCATCCAGAATGGGAATCTAACCACAAATCAGCTGAGGTATGCTCAGTTAAAATGTCGAAAAAAGTTCCAAAAGACACAATCAGTTGAGAATGTCAAAACCAGTTTGCAGAAAGATTGTTTTCAGCTACAGGAATCAAACCTGCAACTGCAACATGGCATTGATGCAAAAGTGACAACACAGTACCAATACACCACACTGTCATTGCAACCATATTATATTTCTGTACCAAAGATCATACCCCAGCATTTCCAATATAAACATTGTTTTTTCTGCAATGGTTATGATATCAATTCCTCTCAAGATATGGTAATTACATTTTGATTCATGTCATGATAGTATATATACATTGTCATTTGGGTATTACAAAATATAACAAGGTTAGGACACATAGGCTAAAAGGTCTGAAAAAAGCCAAAAATGTTTCAAAAAAGTCAAGCAGCTCTCATCCTCTTCATGCTTCCTGCATCTTCTTGGCTACTGGTTCCTTAGCATGTCCATTGTCCTTGTGCTTACCTGCTAGACAACTGGAGGAATGAGTATATTTGGTGGGAGGTCATGTAACATAGAAGGTGCTGTGTGTCAGGGGACATCCCACTTGTTTCCCCTTCTCCTTCTCCAGTTCTTGTCAGATTTCCCCTGCTATAGTTTTCCTTCATTCTCCTTCCTTTTCCCTATCTATTGGTTCTAGTTCCAGCCCTCAGGCTGCACCAGTTCTCTGTCAATAATTCAGACAAGTGTGGCCCCTTTGACACTGCCACCAGCTTATGTAACTGCTGACCAATTGCTGACACATCATTTTTGTCTTTTTTCTCTGTCATACTGTACAGTCATTTCTCACACTTCTGAAGCCTCTGAAGCATCACACCTGGCCTAGGGAATCTTTGCCTGGTGAGTAGTTATCTCAGTAGATACTGTACAGTACTGAATAGACTTTGGATTTCCCTTTGCCAGCTGTGTGATTGAGCCACAGCCTCCAGAGGTTGTCCTTACACTGTGGCTGCATTGTGGTTCAATCTCATCTGGAACATGAGGTGGTGCTGGGTCTTGTAACATTTTCATTATGGGTTGTGCAGCTTACAGTTCACCTAATGTAAGTCAAAACCAGTCAATAGTTCTGTCTACAAAGTATGAAGTAAGGTGCTGCCTTATGTAAGTACTAGTACAATACCTTTAGGGATAGTGTCACATGACACTATCAGTGTAATTAACTATTAAATAATATATATGTATGTATGTAACAACATCCCACCCAAGGGTGTGCACCAGAATTTGCATGCAAATTCCTACATATATTTAGTAGTAGAATCAACCACTTCTATGTGGACAAATATACTTAGCATGATGTCCAACTGTGCTGAGTGCATAATATGGGCCACTCAAGCCCATGGATAATTTACCAATCTTTTGTGTTATGAGCTATGTTAGTAGCCTCACCCTGCTCACTCATCCATCTTTGAGGCCTCTGCTTCCTTGTTACTCACAATGTCCACCCAGTGCTCCTATACAGCATTAGCCATCTTACTGGAGCCACTGGTTCCAGCTTCAGGGGCAGTAGGAGTAGCAATGTTAGTTGCTACTGCCACTTCTATAGAACTGGGGATGACTTGTGGGGTCATTGCTGGTTGGATAGGTGTGGGCACCATGAAATCATTGATATAGTCCAGCTACATGGACTTGTCTGAGGGTGCATCCTCAGAAGGCACACCAGAGCTCAATGGTGGTGGAGCAGCTGTGGACAGAGCCACAGCTACTGATGGCAATAGCCCCTCCTTGGTTGGGGCTGCACTTGTGGTGGGAGCCACTGATGAGGGCTCCTCTGTGGCAGTTCATGAGGCTCTCACAACCTCTACCAGTCAGTGCATGAGGTGAGTGAAGATACCATCCTCACCAAAGTGCAGGCACTCAGCTGTGTCAAGAGGAGAGTGACCTCTGCTCTCATGAATCTGGAGGAGCATGCAGAAGTGCTCCCAGTTGTCAGCAGTGGGGATGTACTACATGTTATATCCTGGTATAGGAGGGAGTACTTCTATGGTTTGAAGTTAATAATGGCATTCATGGTTGACTTGTGTGAACAAGTCTGCATGCAGCCTGCTCCCAGACCGATGGTGGTCAAGGAAGCATATACAAAAGGTATATGTGTGATTCACCCAGGAGGGGGGCACATGGTTAGCAAGGAGGTGACATATCACCTCTGTCTCAGTCAAATTGTCAATTTGCACAGGCAGCACTTGCAGCCTACATAGAGTGAAGGTATGGGAAGTAATACCTTCAAACTCCCCTACACTCGATTGGTAGTTGTCTACCACCTCTCAATAGAGACATGGTTGAGCAACCACCATGGCAAACAGCCTTATATAGGCTGATCATGCATGTGGCACAGTCAGGGCTAATGCCCAACCTAGAATGTAGCTGAAGACCAATCATTGGTCCATGTGCAAGGAGGCATTGATGGACACACCTGAGTACAGGTTCTGTAAACCTGGGTGGCTGTGGTGCATGATGTACTGCACCCATCCCTGGATGTCAAAGTGGTAGCTGATTGAGACTTGAGGTAGTTTGCTCCCCACATATTGTTATCTGTGTGACCTAGCATGGCCAACAAATGGGAGAGTAAGGAGACCAGGACCCAATGGCAGTCCCTTCTAGGCAGAGATGTTTCCAACTCTGCTGGAGTTAGCTCCATAGCCCACCTCATTGTGCAGTCCCTCAACTGTGGAGCTGTATAGAAGGAGACCCAATGAAACTCCTGAAGGAGGAGAGTGGCATAAATCTGCTCCCTCATTGTGACCTTGGATCTGCCATCCTAAATGAGTTTCAGGATCAGGTGAATCTGCTCTGGATTCATGGGCATCCCACAAGGAGCCCATAAATACAGTAATTTGTAATGCAGAGATATGTGAGATATCCCAGCCATCTCTGTTGAGCAGGCAAAGACCACTTTGTCACCAACAAAAACTGCAGTTGCCTTGCCCTTTCTTTTACTAGTCAAAGCAACCATAGGTTGCCCTAACTGTCACAACCCACTCCCTGGACCCCTGACATTGTTCCCAGCCTGCTCACTTCCCCAGAGTCCCTCCCCCAATGCCTTGTCAAACCCTCCAACCATTGTACCACCCTCTGCATCCACCCTGGGTAGCTCTGACACTTCTCCAGCAAACTCCAATGGCCCCCTGGCCAACTCCAACACCTTCTCTGCAGCTGTTGACACTTTTCCTAAGCCCCTGGAACCCTCCTCCACTGTTCCTGACCCCATTGCCATTCTTGGCTCACTACTCTGGTTCACCCAACCTAATCCAGAGCATCACAACAAACCTGGAGCAGCCTGCCAATCCCATCAGAATATTGCCATGGCTCACCTCTTGATTGCAACTGACACCTGTCAACTCTGCATGGCTTCTTCAAGCCCTGCCACCACACCTGCTGTCCCCTAGAGCTCTCCAGTAGTCAGCATATAACCCATAGAGTAGCACCTTGTACTTTAGTCTTGATATTGCATTAACTGGTTACTTGTGTCTCATGTCTCTTTCTGTATCCATCTCTATTTTAGTCTTGAAGCTATCTCTTTCCTCAGTTCTGTCTTGTCTCATCTCCATTTTGCCTCAACTGTCTCTGTTTTCTTTGTTTCCCTAAGTTCTTTTCATCTCCAACATCAATACAAACTCTGCACACATGCTATGACCTTCAAACATTCTTACAACAACTCTGGACCTCACCCTTCACTCAGCCCCAGAGCCCATCAGTCTTGATTGATCCTCCATCCAACTCTGGCTCTGCTCCCATCATTTGCAAAGCCTCCACTTGCCCTGCAATCTATTTGCATGCCTACAAACTTGTCCCTGATGCCTGTCTAAGCCCAATGTTCAATATACTTGGTCTTAGACTTCCCTGGACTACTCCAGACTTGCTCAGACCACTTTCATTGGCTTCTCCTTGCAATTCCCTCTAGTCTGCATCAAACCCAGAGTGCTTGTTATAAGTGCAGGACATTGTGTCTGCCTAGTAAGGACTTGCCCAGTGGCCCAGTGTAGCTGAGCCCCTATAGTCAGCAGAACCTGATACTGACATGCTTGATGATGTTGAGGGTGCATCCAACAGACACATCCCAGCAGGCAAAGTCCCCCACATCCTCTGCCTGCTTCACCTCATTGAGGGGGCAAACCATGTCTTCCTGCTAGCAACTGCTGCATTTCCATGGCATAGCTCAGCAGAGCTACATCTTCTGGTACCATTGATGGTCCCCCACTCATGAGCCTTGTGTCCTTTTGAGCTGGGGCTGCTCTTCTCATTGTTGGGAGTGCTACATTCCCTGGCACCAAGCCTCCTGCCAGTGCAGCAAAGCCACCAAAGCCAGGGAGCAAGCTACTCCCTGACCCTCCCCCTTGTGAGCTCTGTCCAGAGCTCAACAAACATCCTGGTGGATCTGTGTCCACCTCACCAGGTCTCTCTTAATGTTGACACATAGCACCAACAATATGTAGGAAGGCAAAGTCCAATTGGACTTTGTACTCAGCCCAAAAATTGGCTGACCTAATTGGTGATGGCCACCAGCATGGCAGCCTGTCAACTTCTAGGGCTAAGTCAAGTTAACTTAGACCTTCTAGCCAACTGCACAGGGTGCCATATGCCCTGCAACTCTAAGTACCTGTCAAGGGCTGCAAGGTCCTTGCAAGTCTTGAGGGACTTCCAAGTGGTGTCCCCAAGACTCTAGCAAACCTTAAATCTGAGGTTCTTACCCTTCCAATAATGACCTACCAGCATCAAGAAACCATTCTTGATTGCCTGGAGCACCAAAGTTGTAAGGCTCTGGCATTGCCCTATTGGGGAACAAAGCACTGTTGCTGGCCTTATAAGAGTGCAGCAAAGACACATGGAACTTAGGATGTATCCTTTGTTCCTGGAGTGCTATTGGCAGCTCCAACACATAGTTGGAGGTCTCACTATAGGCCTCCAAAATTCTATATGGCCCAACCCACTTAGGGCAGAGTTTGTTTGCTCTGCCTTTTAGTAGGTTTAGGTTTTTCATTGAAAGGTACACCAATGCACCTTTCTCAAGTTTGGGGTCAGGCCTGCAATGTGAGTTGGCCAGACACATCTGAAACACATGTGCCTCTATAATTGCATTGTGTGCCACTGCCAAGTTCTCCAGAGCTTGGCAGGTAAACTGTTAGATCCCTTTTGGAATTGCAGTATCTGCCCTAATTTCCCATATCATAGATGGCATGTACCCACTGTTCAACTCACACAGTGCAAACCATGTCATCTCAGGAATGCTCACAATTATTGTGAAGTCCATTAAGTCAATTTGACTTAACTAATCTTTCTGGTCAGGCCATACCATGGTATGCAGGATCTGACCAATGTTTCTATTGGCACAATCAGTCTGACCATCTGTCTGTGAGTGGAACAATGTAGACATTGGGAGCTTGCTCCTAACAACTTATGCAGTTCATGCCACCATTTTGACATGAACTTTGAGTCTCAATCACTGATGATTGAACTTGGAAGGCCATGCAGCCTCACCACTTCATGCATGTAAATCCAGAACAGCTGCAAAGCTGTCATAGTAGTGTGCACTGGAATAAGGTGCACCATGCTCATCATCCAACATATAACTACCCATAGGTAGTTATACCCCTTTGATTCAGGGAATGGACCGATAAGGTCCATCCCTATTGAATCCCAGGGCCTATCCAGCACCTGCAGGGAATGTAGGTTCTCCAAAGGGAGCTGGTTGCTCTCTTTGGCCTGCTGGCACAGCTGACACATGGTACAAAACACTTGTGCATCTGCAACCACTGTTGGCCACCAATACCAACAATGAATGTACTCCATCATTCTCTGGGCGCCAAAATGACCCATCACATTGTGTGTTTGCTCAAGCACACTAGTCACCAACTCTTGATCACAAGGTATACAAAGTACCTCATGGCCCATTAGGTTGGTAGTCCATATCAGCTTGTCCTGGACATGAAAGGACTTATAGTCCTTTGGTCAAGTCATGATTTCTGCAAAGAGCTTATCTTTGCTGTATAGGGACTGAACTCAATGGAGGAATTCCCTGTCTGTTCTATCTCAGGGTGGAGGAGACTGGGCCTTCCCCAGAATGGCTTCTCCAAGAGACATATTGATCTTGTCCCCTGACATATCAGATCCATGCTAAGTGTGGGCTGAGTCTCCCTTGCCATCATTACTGGCATCCAGTATGTTTGCTTATCATAAATTTCATGACAATCATGCACTTGTCTGTGTCCACAGCTAGGTCCATCATGGAGAGCACATATCTGATCCAGTTGCACTTGCATTTCCTGTATGCATGTAAGGGGTAGATCATCCCCCTCTGGGTTGATACAAGCATGTGCATGTACATAGTCATAGATGTGGTGCATGTCCCATGGAGAACCACTTTCACAGTAGCAGGATAAACAGTCTGCTACCTTGTTGAGCTCTTCTTTTACATATGTGATGTCAAAATTAAATCTTGACATATAATTTGTCCACCATTGCTGGCATGGTGACAAGTTTTGTTGAGTTTTGAAGAACTAAAGTGCTTTATGATCCATTATTACATGGATCTTGTACCCCAGAAGCTTATCCTCCCATTTGAGGAGGGCTTCTAAGGTAGCCAGCATTTCCAGCTCATGCACAGCATAATTGAGCTGTGCATTAGTGAACCTTTTGGACATGAACTCTGCTGGCCAACATTTCTGCCAGCTTGGTCCTCATCCATACATTGCTCTGATGCCTGTTTGGAGGCATTGCAGATTAGCCAGATAAGATCCTTGTGTCAAGGATCATTTGGGTTATGAATGGAGTTTTGGCACAGATCCTCTTGGTCATGTCAAAACACTGTTTGTGGATGGGTCACCAGTGGAATGGCAACCCATTCTGCATCATGGCCATTAATGCCCCAGTGTATGCAGATGCATCAGGCAGAAAATTCCCAATGTAATTCACCAACCCAATGAACTGCTAGATGTCATTGTAAGTTCTAGGAGTATGCCACTCGTGGATCCTATTCAACTTCTCCATGTCAGGGTGTATTTCCTGTGAGCTGATTACATAGCCAAGGCACTCTATGCACTTGGCATATAGCTTGCACTTCTTCCATTTGAGGTAGAGCTTGTTTTTCCATAGTCTTTCAAAGACTACTTGAAGGTGCTGCTTGTGTTCCTAAATGAGTCTGAGAAGACAAATATATCATCTAGATAAACATGCATCCACTTACCAATGACATCTCTAAAGATGGATGTTATTAGGTGTTGGAATGTGGCTGGCACATTACAGTCACCAATCTGCATGATGTTACTGCAATGCATTCCAGTGATGGCCATAAATGCAGTTTTAGGTATGTCTGATGTATGTACCCTCACTTGTTCATATATATCAGTAAGGTCAATCTTTGACCTTACTAGTGCAGGAGCCACATATTCCCTAATGACTTCTTGGTCTGGTAAGGATGTTACATCCTTAACAGTATTGTCATTGTGCTAACAAGCATCTAATGCTGTCCACAAGGATCCATCCTTTTTGGGGATGCACAACAGTGGTGCAGCCTGATTGGCTGCACATGGCTCCCACCACTTAGCCCACACATAGCAGTCAATCTTGTTTCACAATTGCTGCTAAAGTGACTTGGGATACCTTGGCACAAAGTATGAGTACTGTTTGGACTCATCAATGAGATTTATCTCATGGTTTACTTTGTGCCAAGGAGGAAGTTCCTTCTTTGTTCCATTGACAATGTCTTGGAACTTGTTGTACCACTGCTGATCAAGGTGCAGTATATTGCCTTCTGACAGCTTGGGAGGTTGTAACTTTCCCCCAACTATCTTTGGTGGAATGTGATGCTCTTTCTCATTCATCTTTGCAAGTGGTACAGGCTTTGCATACTTATCACACAATGCTATCAAATGAATTTCTGATTTGTCTGATATGTTCAAGCTGAGCTGGACTATGAACTGTCCTGCCTCTTGCTTCTTTCCACAAGTATTTGAACTTGCTAGGCTTGGATATTTTGTCCTCCATAGCCATTCTATACAGTTTGTCTTGAGGAGCCAATTGCCAAATCCCTTCCTCATGTGTCAGGTCAGCTATGACCTGATTCCACCCTTATGGCATTTGTGGGTTGTATGCCCATTCCAGGGTAGGATTTGGGATTGGTCTGTCCCAAATCTTCCTTTCTCTTGCCTTTGAAGGTTCACTTTGAACTTTCTGGCATACTTTCCCCCCCTCATGAAGAGTACTCCTCTGATACTCTTCTTCGGATACTATTAGAGATAGGTGACTATTGGGTAAACTTTCAGTTACCCAAAGTTCATCCTCATCCACTACCTCCTCTAGAGTGGGCTGTTTGATTCCACCTGGGAGTCAATGGCTCTTGTCACACCACTTCTCCACTGTGTGGAAGTGTTGTGCACAGCCATCAGCATTCTCCAGGTCCAACTTGTGAGCTGGAGTCACCCTTCCATCAATGACCACCTGATCATTTGCAAAATCCAGGAGAACCTTATGGTTTTCTTATGAATGGTGTCCCTACAATTATATCATAATGATTAAAATTCACAATGTCCACATAGACATTACAAATCTTGAGGGACCTTCATAGTGACCCTGACACCATAGTTTACTATAGAATGACTTCCAATTGTTCTCAGCTGCAGAGTAATGGGGGTGGCCAGTGGTGCCACCCATATTCCAGCCACATGCACAAACAAGGGAGTAATTCTGGGCATGGTACTCCCTGAATCCCACAATGTCCATCCTCTGTGGTCATTAACCTCCACTCAAGTGATGAGACATGTTTTGTCTTGTGCTGACAGCACTGGGCATTCCATGGCATCCTTCAATACCATGAGCTGCACTATTCTAATACAAACCTCATTACTAAGTTCTTTCTCCCTTTGTCCACCAAAAGGAACCTCCATGGGGGCAAATAGTCCCTCACTATCACTACCACAAGTAGAGTGCTCATTGTCATACATTTCCAATTCAATGTATTCCTCACCATGCTCCTGAGTCCCATCAGACTCAAACACCTCATCAGCATCAGCCTCAGCAGGCTCCTCCTCCTGCTCATTGTTTCTGCATCTGATGGTGCAGCTGTATGAGCTGTCTGCACGAATACCCAGGAAGCTGGTTTAGACAGCTCCCTGCATTTGCATGTGAAGTTCTCAGCCTTCCCACACTTATAGCAGTTTGCAGACTGCCTGGCATCCTTGCTGGGTTGGCCAGATGCTATGGCCACAACATTCTTTCTTGCAGTGAAATGCTTTCTTGCTGCCTGCACTGCAGCCCCAGGTCAGGAGGGCCCCAAGCCCACACCAACTCTGGGTATCAATGGTCTCAAGGCCACATGTACAGCTGGTCTCTTTGATGACTACAATGGCTGTGACCATCCATACTGGCCAGTCACCTCTGTTTGCTTGGCTAGTGCAGTCCCTATTGCTGGGGACTATGCTGCTGCCAACAACAGCTGCCATCCTGACCAACTCTTCTTGCTGCACTCAAATGGTGCACAGCAGTCTTGATGCTGACAAACTCCTCAACAGTATTTACTTTGGGAGCCAGTCCACCATTGCATATCAATGCCACAAGCATATCAGAGGGTATTCCCTCCAAGAACCACTCACAAATCAGAAAGTTGTCAGGGAACATGGCCATGTTTTGAGCATGGTCAAGCAAGGCATCATAGAAGCCTTGCACCCCTTCTTCAACTGCATACACCACATTGCAGAATGCATCACATGCATCCTGCATTGTCAAAGGTTGTACAAACCAGTTGTACAGTCTGAGGATTACATCTTCAAACCTCCAGTGGGATTGTGCCATATTGACATGTATGACATGCTGTAGGTACCACTTCAGTGCACCAGCAGCTAGAAAGTCCATTAAAATCAGGACTTTCTCATGGTTGTGCCCATCCCCACCATACTGAGCTACAGTGTAGAATATGCAAATGCTCATCAACCAGTCTTCAAGTTTGTTGTGTGGTGTAGATAGAGGGGACAACACAGGATCACTCTCTGGTGATCCTCATCCTGGGTCTCCTCTGCCTGCAAATCTTTCTCCAGACCAGTTCATGGAAGTGTCCACTCCATGCCCTGTGTTTCTCTGGGATTCTGTGAGGCTCTGACCAGTCCCAGCATGTCCATTTCTGAGAGGGGAGTGTGAGTCATGCTCCTCCTCCTTGATAGGCTTGGTTCATTCCAGTGGAATGTACCCTTCAGGCCATGCATCATAGGCAGTATTTCCTTAGAACACCACCCCTTGATCATCCATGTAGGACTGCCCAAAGTCCTCCAGGTCCCCATTGCAAAATTGCTGTAGAGTGATTTGATCTTCCCATGTCAGTGCTCTCCATGTACACCCACCAGGTCTATGCTGCACCAGTGTTTGCTCTACTATAATCACTGACCATGCACCAGTAAACACTAAGTCTGATGCTACAATCATGCCCAATGTGGCCCATCATTGAAGATACACCACAGCCTGTCTAGCTGTGTAATCCTGTGGCATTTTGCTAGGCTGTTGCAGTGCTTGCAACAGAGTCAATGCTTCATTGACTGGGGACAGAAAAGGCACATAAGCTCTCCCAATATACAGAGATGGCATTGCAGACAATGCCTGCAACCCCACAGCTTCTTGTGCTGGAGGTAATCCATTACCTCCTGTGCTAAGAACAGCATGTAAATGTCTATACATTTCAATGGATCAGTTGGGATAATATTATCTCCCAACAATATTTGAATCACAATGTGCTTAGCTACTCTTGCAGCTAAACATTGCTGAGTTGAGGTCTTAGGAGCCTCAACATGACTCTGTCAGAATGCCATCACCCTTTGACAAAGGATGTCATCTGGGTGAGCCTCACCATCCATATCAGAGGTGTCTCTGACATCCTCTGGTATTGTTTTGATGACTGCAGCTGGGACTGCTGTCTGCATACCCAGTGCTGGCCCAGCTTGTGATCTTACAGACCCACAAGCCCTGTGTGGAGAGTGTTCTCCACTCCTTAGTGATGTTTCCACCATTGAAGAGTCAATCATACCTCCTGCAGCAATTGGAAAGGATTGGAGTCCTTCCAGCCTCAGCACTGTGGGCACATACAAAGAGGTTTTCCTCTTGTCTAACAACACCACTGCACCTCCTGGCTCCACTGCCAGATACAGTCAAGTAGAGGGCCCTTGCAAGCCCTCCACTGGAACACCCTGACAACCACCTGCAAGTGGTTGTACTGGAGTGACTGCAGGCAGTCCTCCTAGCATCACAGCACTCTCCCTACCCCTGTCATGGTGTGACATGGCAGATTCTGATGTCCCATGTGGAGCACTCTTCAATGGTCCATTGAACTCTGTCTTGGACCTAGGCCCAAACACCTGACCTTCCATGGTCACTACTGTGCCCATTGTGGAAGGTGCATGTCAAAAATTTTAACATGCTGATTGTATCTAGTGGCAGTGAACTTCTTTTACAGAAGTTCAAGTTTCTGACTCACAAACAGGTTATCACTCATTTGACTTAAAAAAAATGTAATGTTTCTATTATGGGTTGCACAGCTTATGGTTCACCCAATGTAAGTCAAAACCAGTCAATAGTTCTGTCTATGAAGTATGAAGTAAGGCACTGCCTTACATAAGTACTAGTATGATACTTTTAGGGATAGTATCATGTGATGCTATCAGTGTAATTAACTATTAAATAATATATATGTATGCATGTAATGACTGCTCCATTACAGGTCTGTTGTATCAATGTATATGTATTGCCCAGTTGCAGCAATGGGAGCAGCCAATGCAGGTCAGTGGGAATGACAGGCTCATTAGTGGCAACACCCATGGGCACAGTGGATTTGTCACCAGCAGTGGATTGGGTGGCAATGATGGAGTTGGTGGCACTGGCACAAGTGTCACTTATGAGAGTGGAATCTCCATCTCTGTAAACCTTGTCTCCTCAGCTTGCACAAACTCTGACCTCATCTCTTCTGATACAACCTCAATTCCTTGATTGATGAAATTGAGCCCATTGGTTCAACTCTACCATAGCTTGTGTAAGAGTGGCCTTGACAGATTTGATAGAGGAGGGAAGTTTCTGCTAGTTGTCAGTGGGTCTGCTTGTTCCTTCCCCTTCCCCTTTCCAGTGGCTGCTGGCTACTGAGTCACCCCTTGTACAGCACCTCATCAGGGGAATTAAACATTACTATGGTGAATGCAACAAAAACTCAGTCTAGCCAGTCACCCTGCCCATCCTCACTTCCCTCTTGAGCCAGCTTAGGCCCAGGATCACCCCAGGAGATATGTCAATCTATGCTGCATGCTGCCTTGTATACTCTGGTCTGCTCCACAATGGAGAATTTATGGTTGGCAAGGGAGATAAGTATTCAGCCTCCCTCAACCTCTCTCAGGAATCAGTTCAACTCCTGCTGAATTTTCAGGATGCCACACACATCCCTCTCATGGTCCCTGTCAGGTTCCACTAATGATGGGGGCTCAGCTACACTGGTGAGTCCTTACTAGGTGGATGTGATGTCCTGCGCTTATAACCAAGTGTCTGGTATTGGCACAGAGGGACTTGCAAGGGGGAGCTAGGGGGTGGTCTGAGCAAGTCTGGAGTGGCTTGGGGGCATCTAAGACCAAGTATACTAGTTGTTGAACCTGGACGGGTGCCGGAGCAAGTTTGTGGGTG
>JABAJY010008130.1:0-15724 GCA_017607575.1 Termitomyces sp. Mn162
ATGTTGCTGGAACTTGTTTTACCAGGAGGCTTACAGTTTTCAGCCTTAATAAATGTTTGTTTTGACTTCTGGTGTTTTATTATGTTCCTGATGGTGTGGCAACATTGTATCACTGGAAATGTAACAGAAAGAAACACAAGACACAGGTAACCAAGTAAAGCAATATCAAGACTAGAGTATGGGATGTTACTCTATGACTTATATACTAACTACTGGGACAGCTTGTGGATAGCAGGTCTGGCAGTGGGGCTCATTGGGGTCACATGGAGTCAATGAGTGTCAGTTACAATCAGTGGGCAGGCTACAGTAATATATTGATGGGATCAGATAGGAACCCAGGCTACCCTGGGGTTGTCATAATGCTCCAGAGCTGGTTGAGTAAGTCAGGATGACAAACCAGTGATGTATGCCAGCATCAGGAACAGTGGGGGAGGGTTCCAGGGGCTCAGGAGAGGAAAGGGAAGTGTCAAGGTCCACAGGGAAACCTATCAGAGTTAGCCAGGGGGCTGTTCAGGTTTGCTGAAGAAGTGTTGGAGTTAGCCAGGGTGGGTGCCATGGGTGAACAAAGGTTGGGGGTGTTTGAGGGGTGTTGGGGGGAACTCCAGGGGAATGAGGTGGCTGCAAACAAGGTCCAGGAGTTCTGGGAGTGGGTCATGACATAACCTGTAATACAGACTGAATGTTAATCCCTCAGTCTTAGTAAAAGATGTTAATCCCTCAGTCTTAGTAAAAGAACTGAATTTGACAGGTCAGTGTAAAGTAATGAGTGGGAGTAATAGGTAAATGTAGTAATGTACCCTCAGTCTTAGTAAAAGAACCGAGGGATGTAACCTAGGTAGGATCCACATATAGTCACACAGTGGCTGAGCCAACTATACAGTACAATCAGGCTCAATTGTGTTGGAGAAAATAAACAAAAAATGAAGAAAAGTAAAGAAAAGAAAATAAGAATTATGAAAATGTGACCACTGGGGAAGTAACCAATGCCACTGCCACAGAGGAGAGCCTATCACAACACCAGTTATGCCCCATAGCCACTTTACTACAGTTTGATCCTTTAGAGCTTATACAGTGCTCACATAAACTGCACTATCTGCTGTTTACATTTCATCCCTATTTACAGCTACTTTTGTAAATTTTTATCTTTCCTTATGTCTAATGACATAAAGAAAGATCAAAATTTATAAATGTTTCAGAAAGAAGAAAAAAAAAAGGACAAAATGATAAACAAATCCCCCATGTAATATTTGCATCAGAGTAGATGTCAGGAGCCTTGAAGATCTGGAAACTGAAGATGAAATCCTGAGAAAATAATGTCAACTTGAAAAAGAGACCTGACAACTAATTTGAAGTCACAAGACCAATCTTAAAAAGCACGTGATAATACAGCTCGTCGCGACTCATGGGGACCTCTCTTGGCAACAAGGTAAACTGCTATTTTTTATGATGAATCGGGGACGGCACTGTTGCCCATCCCTGTATAAGTATAGACATTCCTGAGGAACCAGATGATTTTGGCCACAGATACACCAATGAGGATTCCTTCCACCAGGACTTTGAAATTGAGAAGCTACTTTTGGGAGTTCTCCCAGCAGTCAAGGCATCATGTACTAAGGAGCTGAGTCACAGTACAATAGCTAGCAACAAACAATGAATATTTTCCAAAGCGAACAAACTATACGAACCAACTTGTCGTATACAACAAAAGAAAACGAAACCGTTATAGTCTTAGAGACTCAAATGTTCATTTAACAAAAGCCTGCCACTAACCAGCTGTTATCGGAATAGAATCCAGCGACATCTACAGCTTCTTTCCTGAAGAGATACTTCCCCAGACATTCTTGACGGAGCCAAGTGCGGGAACAAGATTCGCACCCATGGCTCGAAGTATCCTCGCTTCTCCTTGAGCTTCGTTTTGATTGTAGGCCTATTGATTCGATTCTAGTGAGTCATCGGAAGGTTCTGGAGGGGGGAAACTCCAGTAATCACCGTGAACACGCTTGGAACCTTGTTCTCAACAAGAAGAGACATAGTCTCCTTCCACAACCACGTATCCTCCAGCGAAGAACCCGAATTGAAAGCAACAGCGAGATTGGGTTTCATGAATTTGTTGCCCAATGTTCTTACATAGTCATGATAAGTCCTGCCAGTGCCGAGCAGTGATCAATCGAGTTTTCACAAGAAAAAACGGGTTGTACATGCCGAGCAGAGTAATGCTGAATGATGTTGCACTTGCGGGAAGTACATTTCCTGCCAGATGGGTTGATGATCAACAATTAAATTGACACGGATATGGAGGTACCAACAAATCGCATCTCGTTTTTCGGAAGTTTGGATACCTCGTGCCCGCATAGAACAACCTACAAGGAGAGAACTGAGCGCTAGGTGAGGAGTATTAAATAGTGAGTGATACCTGAAGCATCTTGAGCTCAGGTTAACGATGTAAAATCTCCTCGAACATCTTGGCATGAACCATTTCGGTGTCGGCCGCCTCGAGGATCTATGGAAATGTCGGTTTCGTTTTGGCTTCCAATCATGAAAATAAATAAGAGGTTACATACGTGGATAGTAAGTGTCTCGCTCTGAGTCCATAGAGCATCGGGGTTGAGGTGTTCCAAAGCCCAAAGAATCGTCATGGGCATCGACAAGCCAACCGACGCGAATCGAACACGCGACCTGGCCGTCTCGGTAGACCCACCGTATTTCTGAGCGATCTCGCTTAGAAATTCATCCTCCCAGCTCGTGTTTTGAAGTGACTCCCAGGATGACTTGATGCGCTCGAGCGCCCAAAACCCCATGGACTTATTCATGGTCGATTCCTTTGTAAGTTTGATATCCTGTACAACTTCAATGTTCATTTGACACTGTGTGAGTCCGTCGTGCCCGTCCTCACAGGCTTCTTCGGCGTGGTGATGTCGTACGGCATCCCAGTGACTTTCAGAGCAATAGAAAGCCAGATTACATATGCAACAAGCCTTGAGATAGATCGGGGAAGGATCAGATCCCTGACTATTTGCTGCCTCTGCCCTAAGCATGTGGTCGCTGCGTCCACTAAAAGAAAGACTCAGATGTGTATCAAAAAAGCAAATAAATACCTACCATGCCATGCATCGAGGCTCACAGACAATCATGTTTCGCTCGTAATAAGTTAACTGACGCTTGAGTAAATTCTCAAGATAGTCAAGTTGGTCCCAAGTAGCAGCTTCGATATCCATATTGAGCTTTTGGAGGTCCTGATATGGCGCGGTAGGAACATCGGCAACGAGATCCTGAAATACTGCGTCGTTATGAAGTCCATGAAGGGCTTTACACATGACCTTATGGCTGGCCCAGTTTTCCTGTGTGTCAAGTCAAGGTAGTGAGAATTATAATTTTGTCTCCATCTCTTTTTCGAGTCAACAAACTTTTTGACAATCTGTCAAATACATATCAGTAGGCAGTTTAGACGAGACATAATACATAAGCCCTCGGCTGACCAGCGCTGCAGTATTTTACAGTTCCACATTTGGTGCATCTGCGAAAGGAAATACCGTCCCCTTGCCTTTTGGAACATGCGTAACAAGCTTGACCGCTGAGCACATAGTAATTGATAGTACCCTCCAATACTGGAATCATGGCCATATTCGTTGTTCAAGTTCTCGTTGTGGGGTGGCTATGGTTGACACGTAGAGCTTTGTTCTTCTCTTAAAGAAAAATCAGGCAGTAAAAGCGGATTGCATAATTATTGATGTGCACCCCGACAATAGAAGCACGTTACTCTGCGTCACAGGCCCGATCGGATCGAACAACACGATGATAATCGAACAGCAAAACAAAACGTAAGTTTGAATCTGATATGAATTTGGCCATTAGATCTGCTTGCAGGTTTTACCGATCGTCTAAAACACCGGAAGCGCCAAAACACAAACGTCTTCTCTGCACTGTGACGTATTTTTCCTCAGCAGCGTGGGCCGCTGACCCCCAAGCTCGGAAGTCGCACGATATACCGAAGTTCTAAAGGACTGGACAGCAGTCTGATTCACTACAGAAATTTGACACTGAGAGCATCGGGCATGTCTGCAGCAGTCGACAACTGTCCCCATCAAATTGGTTTGACAAAGGATCGCACTCATTCACGAGTCATCTCACCGCTTGAAAACATGACGGACGTGTTGATCGCTTGATTTCTTCCGCTTCGCAATGATAATGTGTTCTTGTCGGCTCAAACACCACTATATCCAATACATGGCCAATGCTTCTCGAGAGGTTGCAGAAGGCGATCTGCTACTGACAAAGAAAATAAAACGTAACGTAGAAGCTACATTTTCCAGGTAATACGTGTTGCTGATTCTCAGAATCACATGTTATTCTGGACCAGGCCGCGATTTCTGCACTCTGCACGGTGATTAGTTGCCGCCAGTCCATCTATAACAAGCAAAGGGGTGAGTATATGTCGCATGGAAAAGCGCAGAAAAACCTACACAGCAGGTCCGGGGATCGGATAAGCCTTGGATTCACGATTCAGTTGTACAGATAGAGAGAATAGTATTACTTCCACTCACACTCGTGTCTACACAAAAGTCTATCAGTGAAAAGTACGACGAGAGAAAGATACTGGCATACTTGTGTATACATCATATACAATTCCTACCAATAAGATACATTGCCAGTTAGTGGGTATTTTGATCATTGTGCCTAAAGGTCAACATACCGGGTGTAGTTGCCGTGTAGGCACCAGGGAACGACACAAAGGAAGTTGGGAAAGCCGTTCCGGACCCCGTTACTTCGATCTGGATACAGCTGGGATAGACTTGAACACCAGGATATGTGTATGCTACCAGCTAATCAACGACAAATAGAAAAGAATTCCATGTCAGAATCCTCACCGGCATGTAAAGCGATACTAGCAAAGGTGATACATATTACGTCAGTCAAGCAGCATGTTTGATCGACGGAAACACGCACATCTCATGACGAATGATGTATTGTCCGGCCTTGAGCTTCGGGGGAATAGTGAATGTGTATACGCTCTTGGAGGCGGTAAGAAGATCCGTCGCGGCCCATAGTCCCGAAGAGTCCTTTCCAGACTCGGCCACCTTGAACCAGACAGCACTAAAAATAACGAATGCCACCAACAGTTCCGTATGATAGGCTCAGGGGCTCATGTGATATGGTACTTACGACGTTCCTGGACTCCATGTTGTTATATCCGAAGGTGCACGTGCCATATATGTGATCATAGGGCCCTTATGGCTGTCTGGCCAAGTCGTCCAATTCAGATGAACTTGGGTGCCTGCTGCGACAGTGCCGTAGATAGGCGCGGGGCTGCTGCCTACCACACCTCCCGCAGACCAACCATTGCATTGAATACTAAGGACCTATGATTGATTGATCGAGATATGATGTAGGCGGTACGCTTACTCGATGAGGGACAGATCCTCTACAGGACCTGGATGTTGGGATATTAGGATCAGAGATCCGGGATAAGACAAGGATGTCTAAGACAGACCATTTCCTGGAATCGGGCGGATGATTCGAGGGACTGGGGGGCTAAGGTACCTATTGCGTTGTTAGTCAAAGAGGCGGAAACACGAAGAGAGAATCTCTACGGGTCCAAGTAGGGGTTGTAACCCGTATAAGTCGCAGAACCTAGGAGAACTTCCTGAACATATCCGTGTCCGTTCACTGATCTAGTGAAGGAAAAGAGAGCAGTAGCGAGCACAAGCAAGTCTTCGTCATTTCGGGCATTCAGTATCCTCTTTTCGCGGGTCGCCCACCTGCTTTAAGTACGATTCCAAGAGCTACATTCTTATGCGTCATATCACTAAGTTTCTCCGGCACGTCTAATATTGAGGTCATTGCCCAGAAAACAGGTCATCCGCACAATCAAGTGATAGTACCCTTGTTAGAACGACATGGTAGACGAAGAATCGCGGCAATTGAAACGAGAATATAGATATCAGCAGCAAAGGCTTGGCATAGCTTGAAGCTGTAGTTGGGTGACAGATTGATTCGATTGGGCTTCACAACCTCGGATAAAATAAGGAAGCAAGAATGCCAATGCCAAGAGATGAGTACAGTGTTTGTACATATCTGACGAAGTGGACCACTGAGGAAGACGCAATAAGCACGGCGGGGACAAGCTCTTGGTAATGACAAGGACTAGGAGTGTCCCACATCACATCGACGCAGAATACGCAGCAGCTGCAGAGTTTTGAGTCCGGTCAGGCATTTCTGAGAGTGGCAGTAACTAGTTCCAGGACACGAGTAGAAAGTATGTTGAAGACCGCGGTGCCAATGGTGGGTATATCCTGTAACGAAATTTTTACCGAGATTCAAATACGTGTATCCAGGTCGGACGCAGGAGGAGCTTGGTGAAGCGAAGTAAAAATCTGTATTTGAAAAAAACTTGGCCTCAGTGTCACACCCTCCGGAAACATAGCACTCGTGTTCTCGCAAGGAGCTGGGTTCCGAGTGGTGAAAAATGACCACATCACTTACTAGTAGCTCGGTCCAGGCCCTGACAAGGAAGGCTATACCCCGATGAAACTTTTGGCGTGAAGGTGTAATTTAATCTCCAGCAACGAAGCGTGCCTTCGGACCACTGACTTACATTGTTATGACGGACGAGTTGCAAGGAACCCCGAGTCGACAAGGTTATCCAACAAGGTTATCCAACAAGGTTATCCAAACAAGGTTATCCAAACAAGGTTATCCAGATAATCACGTGGTCAGACGCGCCGGTCCATCCCTGCAGGATCTTCCCCGCTCGTCCCCGGACCAATTGACAGTGGGTTTCAAGTAGAGAGGCAGGTACGTTGTTCTGCCGATAAAGCTTCGTAACAATTCGTTATACTAATCTGCTAAGGCCTCTAGAAACTATCACCGGTACAAAGATGATATTGATCTCTTTGTAAGCCGGTCCTTAGAAGTGTTCAATCAAATTAATTCCATTTACTAGAGCTATTTTCAGTGGAAACCCGATAACTCTGGACCAGCCGGCAGCACTGCAATTATCCGCTCATTTTTTACGAGTCAAATTCCCGAACGATAATCATGAATCAGCTAGGTATATTGATACCAAAGACCCAGAATCCGGACCAATATCACTACGGTAGTTGCCCTTTTGGCGATGTCAAAGGTTACATTAGCGCTGTAAAATTACGCATCTGTCTTTAGACTCAGTCGGCGCAGAGTACGACTAATGCCGGAGATCACGTCCACGTGACGGATGACTGACATGTGTTGAACTGCGATCAGGCAACAAAAACGACGGCGACGACGGCTGGCTGGAAAACAAAACACCCACCTGAGTTTGTCAGGGCATCTGATTAGCCTTCTTGAGGTCTAATTGGCCCACGCACAAATAGCCACCGCGTTCACACACTTTCGACCATTCTCACCCTGCCGGCTGTTCGCTGATCACCGTACGCTTTCTCTCTCTCAGCTACCCTCATGTCCTCCAGCAGCCCTCCGACCTCCGGGTCGAGCAGCTTTCCTGTTTCCTCCACTTTTAATCCGTCCACATCAACCTCCAGCACATTCAGCTCTTCTTCCGTTGAGCCTACAAGTTCCAGCAGAGGTCCATCAAACAATGGGAACACCTCTGCAACACTATATCGTGCGTTACCTTATAGAAAGTTACATACTTTCATCATCCATATCTCTATCTTACAGTCTACACCTTCCTTGCGACTCTCGTCCTTCTTCTCTCTGTCAGTGCCGCCATCATCCTCCGTTCTCTCATCTTACGAAGACGGCACCAACGCCTGGTCGCAGAAGCCATGCGCAACGGAACCTGGGTACCTCCATCGCCCGGCGCAACTGGACCATTCTTGCTTGGCAGTGGTGGACGCAGAGTCGATCTTACTAAAAAACCAAAAATGTGGGAAGCCTTCGTGGGATCGGGTGAGCGTCAAACTCCAAGAACAGGCAAGACCGAGGCAGTGACGGAGTGGGAATGGGACTCCATCCGCCCGTTCGCAGCGGCCTATGTCACTCCACCTGGTCCAAACGATTCTGTTCCCGTCGCATCAAGTCCAGAGCCACAAGATCGGCCGTCGTTAACAGCCCGTCTGCACACCCTGTTCCGCAATACGCAACAGCGTACACCTGCACCTACCCCCGCTGAGCCCCATATGACAACTACCACGACGCCCACCCCCGCCACTGCCGCACCTCTCCTCGCTGGCGCTTCCCCACCTGCTGAACCTGGAACTCCTGATACCCCGCAGAAAGTCCGTGTTGCGGTGCTCATTGCAATGCCTCAGCCACCCGAAGCAAAGTCACGCTCGCCCACCCCTCAGCTCGTCGCTTCCACCTCGGCTGCAGTCACACCCCATTCGAATGCCGACGATGAAACGGAGCTTCCTCATATCGAATTCGGCGTTGCCGAACTTGAAGTGTCACATACCCAGTCTAACCGGGATAAGAACATACGATCTTCCGTCGCTAGTGGAAGTTCGCTCATTTGATAAGCTTCTTTCTAACATGCCTCTCGGGAGATTATGCATGGTATATTCTGTTGTGTGCTTGTTGTATGAGTCGTGTTGCGGATACCCGCATATGCTTACTATACCTATTGTTTGTAAGATGATGAGAACGCATTGTTGGGCGATTGTACGTCGGTGTGTATAGTTGTATTTAGTTTGTTACCATAGTTAGTACTGATGATTTGTGATGTGATCATGAGTGTGAGGGTCAACAAGATCCTACCTGAAATTGTATGAAGAGGCAGGTGAGAGCCTGGAGGTTTTTTCCTTGATGGGTCCTGAAACAATCAAATTCAGATGTGAACTCGTGGACGACATGCATTCTTTCATGGTATATCATGTCCACCCGCGTTGCCTCACGCGCCACGCTGGAGTGTGTCCCTTGTGTAAAGTTCCCTCACAAGTTCAAATCACTAAGGAACGATCATCGGTGCAGATCGCCTGTCTTTGAAACTCCTCCAGTTCCTAGATGAGAAGGCGATAACTCGTAAGTCGCTGTCCGGCTGAGACCAGCCTTAGTAGTCGAAGCCACAGAAAGGATCCAAAGCAATCTCATCTGACATCTCTGAAAATTTCTATTCGGTGTTCCCGCCGTTATTTTTAAAAAAGATAGCGGGAAATGTGCTAGAGGGTTCAATGCGATCTGTCTCAGCTGAAGCGCTAAGGCCATTGTTAGAACATACCTTATCCGGATTGTCATCCACCTTGCTGAGGTTCGCTCCTAAAGCCCCGATTACAGCACGATTAGTGATGCTTGACCTTTGAGAAAATGTCAAGGTTTTCAAGAGTGGGGGCAGTAATCTACATCAAAGGCATCCTTGAACCGTCGTAGTAGAGGTACAGTGATTGACGAGGCTTCAGACCGTAAAAAGTGCAGATGAGGAAATGCCGGCACGAGGCACGAAGCCCATAGTATTCGGAAGGTCGAAGGTCCCCAAGGTCTATGTATGACCCATAGTGAACGTGATATGACGCAACTCTCCATTTAAACCTGATGACTGGATCACTTCAACCTTAAAGAAATTAGAATGGTCACAGTTCAGGCCAGAGCTCGAACGCTGGGGCGTCTTGATCACATATGCATAGGACTTTTCGAACCATAAAAGCAACCAATCCTGTAGGACTGAGCTGGCTTTCACTTTCGTGAACAGTAGATGTAACAAAGTTTGATGGAATAACATACACTATCCTTGTTTGGTTTGAACAGGTTCAAACGGCAACAATTAGAAACCGTCTTTCTCAAGCAATTACCTGTTGTATTGCGGATTATATGGGCCGACGAATACACATCACGACAACTGGAATATGAAGATCGTTGATCAGTCAATTTTGATGGTTGACCCAAGTCAACGGTCTTGATAAAGGAATAAAAACAATGTCCACTACACTCCCATGGGGATGGAATCCGATCACGAGGTAAGAGACTTGTAATTCTACACCAGTACCAGAATTATACCAGCGAAAACACCAAAAACGATAAAGCTCGGAGCACCATGAAGAGTCGAACGTGTAGAACTGCCTGTCGAGGTGACCGTCACGGTAACTTGACTGGCGATAACCTGAGAAATCGTAGGCGTGATAGAAAAGGTAAAAGGCAAAGCATTTGTCGCTGACGCGGTTGCAAAAGAGCCGATGGCACCCGTGGAGCTGAGGGACACTATCATAGAAGGCAGTTGGCATCCAAAGTTGAAACCTGTGCGCGGCTAGATCAGTGGTCGGAAAAGGTGGCGGTATTCCGAAGATACACACTGTCAAGGACTTCTTGCCCAGCCGCAATTTCTTCCACAGTCGGATCAAGTGCAACGATACAGTCTACACAGCTCTCGAGCATTCCTGCGTTGGAAGTGGTACATAAGCAAGTTAGATCGGTGCAACTCTTAATTCCAGAAGGTCAGGATTGTTTGACCAGTGGTTCTAAGCAAATGTACCTCAATAGTCGACGTGATAACATTGCAGCTGTTTTGGCACTGTCAAGATTCAGCACAACTATAGTTTAACGCTTGGACTAGTATGTACTTGAGGGGGTATATCGAGCGGGCCAGTCTGGCGAGTCAAAAGGTGGCCTAACAGACCTCTTGATCTCAGAGTTGAGTTCCCCGACACTGAAGCAACATCAGTAGATAGCCCAGATATATTCTGGTATCACACATACCCTGAATGCCCTCTGACACCAATATACACGAGAGGAGGACGACCAAGTTAGAAAAGTGAACGAGAATCATCGATGGTGGTGGTGGTTATTATCAAAAGGAGGCAGTGGAAGGAGAAGTTGCGCATCATGATAATTATAAAGATATGAGACACTTCGGAAGCGCCAGAACTAGTACTTCTATGTGTTGGACTCAGGTTAAGTTCGACGCAGTTTTGAGCCGCGCGCTTGTGACTTTCGGAGATTCCCGATGCAGGGCGATTTCGCGCCTTTTTCTTCCGTACCTAGCCCCATCATAAGGCAGGTTCGCGGTTTGCCCAATGCTGATGTTTTTGAGCGAACACAGCTTTTTTCCTTCCTAGTACAGTTTGTACTTCTTCTCCGACTCAATTCTTCAGCGCCCAGAAAAATCTGCTCCGCGTTCCGTGGTATATAAGAGAAATACGTCTTATACAGTATATTCCATCCATTTTTTATGCGCTTCAATAATTTGATTGGACTAATCTTCAGGTTCCGGAACCCACAATTGGCATGAATGATCATTGCAATTGTCAGTACTAAAACCGTGATGAAGATAGTCGAACAGTTTCATTGCAAGTTTTGTGGCTTTGTGAAATTATATTAGCTGTCTTGAAGGAATACACTCGATGAAAAGTAATGAAAGTAACTAGGTGAAGTGATAAATAATGCAATTATATAAAGCCTGCTTTGAACGTAATGGAGTAATTGTAAGATATGAATACTGTTATACAAGAAGAATCTATCCGCGCCATACTGCGGGGCCAGGACAGGTGTAGGAACTGGGGTAAGGAGGGTAGATGTTGACGTTGACTGAAGCATCTGTAGTCGAAGTGAGTTTGTATTAGAAACATATAGATGATTAGACAACTTACCGCCAGCGCCAATATATCCGGGGATCGCAACCTTGGGGGGGTTACCAGAACCACCGTTGTTGATTTTGATCTGAGCGCAAGACATAAAAGCCTCGGGTGGAAGGACGTGAAGACCGATTTGTTCCATGCGAATTAGGTACTAGCTGAGAGTCAGTGAAAGTTTGATGGTTCAGAGTCAAACACTGTTTACCTCGCCGGAAGGAGTGTTCTTAGGGATGGTGGTGACGAACTGGTTCTGGTTCAAGCTCTTGAAAGTAAAAGGGTTGTAAGAAGCAACACCCCACTCAGCGATCTACGGAAAAATAAAAGTCAGCCTGGATTCAAAATGAGCTAGAAAGAGGATCGGACCTTGAACCAGTGGGTGCCAGAACCGTCCCAGGCAGAAGCAGCGCCAGGGGCCTTGCCGAGGTAGATAGCAGCCGGACCTTGGTGGTAGACCTTACCGACGGAGATGCCAAAACCGATAGAGTCGCCGGTATTAACGCTCACGGTGTCCGTGGCGTGGCCAGGGCTGACATTGCAGCGCATGTCAGTAGAGGTGACCGGCTTTACAGGGCTGTTGTTCTGGGGTTGACGGACGGCGGCAGTGTTAGCCTGACCGTTGACGAGCAACTGGTTGAAAATATCTGAAGGTGGCAAAGTCAATAATGAAAGAGATGAAATTAGGTGAAGCCGAAAAAACTCACAGTGCGCAGATGCCGTTTGGGAGATAGCGACCAAGCCGATAATAGCGCTCGAAAACTTCATAATTAAGTGAATAAAGGAAAGTGGATGTGAATGAATTAGAAGTATTTAGCTGTGGTTAGATGAGGGAGGGGGAGGACGAATGTTTGGTCTTTTATACCTGTATTGATCGGCATTGAAAAAGGAAAGGAAAATTTCGAGGGTGAAGAAAAGCATCCTCTCTTTGCATGTGGCGGGAGGACTCAACATGGTCACACCGACGGACCGAGGCGCAAAGGCCGATCATGATTCGATCATGATCTAAAAAAATGATCGATCGGCGGTCAGGCTGAAGCGTATTCAATTGCCCGTGTCGCGCGATTGGACAAACAAAAATGCAAAGCGAAGAAAGAAAGTTTTCTTGGGAAACGAAAACGATTTGAGCAACGATCGCGAGGGCGGGAGAAAGGTTTGGCCAAAAATTTGAAAGCCGGTACCAAACAGCACCAAAATCACGACCGGCCGCACCTTGCCGCTCTAGCGGAGATCAAGTTTTTTCGAAATTGCCAATTGAAACGAAAACAGCTTCAGACGAAGTTTTGGGCTTCTCGGCATTTCTTTGTGAGTACGAAGAGAAGGCATACGATCACAAGTATCGAAGATCCTCGACATCACGCATGTTCGTTTGCGCCACCGTACTGGCAATATGACGTCATGTGGTACTTAATTGTAGTTCTAGAACGTTCGAGGTGAGAACACATTTCCTAGTAGGCATTTATGACAGTTCTACAGATCGACCCTGGTAGAAAGGATACAAGTTAAAGTGTACACTAAGTAGTCTGGAAGTCAACATCGACGCACCTGAGCACATGCCTATACTTGACGGTATTGTTCTTAACGGCATTGACGGCCCTTGCCGCATCTTTCACTGAATGTTGGTATTGAGCGCGAGTAAAGGATGAAGGTGCTGGCAAGCAGACTTACTATCAAGGACCTCAATCCAACTCTTAACGCCCTTCTTCACAGCAAGTTCCAGCATATCAATAACCTCTTTCTTGCTGCCACTATGGTACGGAAACTCGTAAGATACTTCCAAATGATGAATGAAATCCAGCGTACATATGGCTTCCACCGAGAAGTGCTCCATTGCCCATAATGTCTGCCAGGGAGTAAGCATTTATAATGGAAGTGAGGAGTGGAGGGACTACCGAAAGTGTGCAGGGCAGGCAATTTATCATCGGGAACAGCGACCATGATAAGCCGACCATGGACTTTAAGCGTTGTCATGAGTTCGGTGAGAGGAATACCACGAGAAACGTCAGCTGTGCACTGAGAATAGGTCATCAGCTAGCTAGCACAGATATTAACTTCAACACGGACGATGATCAAGTCCAGCTTCCCCTGCCAACCTTTGGTGAAATCTTTATTCCTAGTGATGACGAAATCAGTTGCTCCGAGAGCACGAGCATCCTTCTGTATCAATGCGTGGATACTTTGTCATTCAGAAATACTTTAAGAATCATACCTCTTTGTTCGTAGAGTGAGAGAAGGCGACGACCTGCTCTGCTTCTAGAGCACGCGCGAATTGAATGGCGAAGTGTCTAATTCGAGGGTGAGAAGTTGGCGTTAACTCAAATTGAGACTGAAGAAGTATCGTTCACCCAAGCCCACCGATGCCAACGATGCCAACTCGCTTTCCAGGTCTGTATGGAGGACGTGAGGTTAGGAATAGGACGCAATGGCAAAACATACCCGGTGTTGTTCCTGACAAGGGGCGAGTATACGGTAATGCCGGCGCATAACATTGGAGCGATTTGTTCCAAAGGAAGCCCTGCCGGTAGGGGGAAGACGAAGCGTTCGTGAGCACGGACGGCCGTAGAATATCCACCGTGTGCGATGTCGCCCTGTCGAACATGAATACCCCGCCTTTTGACCTTGAAAACGCTCACATTAGGATACTTGGCGTTGTAGGTGTCAACTTGCTTGGGGCAGCTATAGATCCATGTTCAATCCATAGGATGACGCACATAATGACAATTAAATGCTTACTATTGCTCGTTGTCGGCGTTGCATCGGTCGCATTCTAAGCAGGAACAGATCTGAGCTCTAAAACAATGGAAATATATAAGGATAGCTATAGCTGGCGTGGGGGTCTGCTCACCCAACTCCAGCCCGATCCCCGACCTTGAAGGACTTGACCTGAGGCCCAACCCTGACGACGTGTCCTACGATTTCATGGCCGCTGATAAGAGGCTTCTCAGCAGTCAGTCAGTAAAAAACAACGTGAGTGTGGATTTCGCATCGACACGGACCAAAATAGGATTGCCCCATCCACCCGTAATAGTATGGACCTCAAATCCGACATATAAGCCCACAAAAAAGGAGATACGGGCAAAAAACGTACATCCGAGCCACAAACACCACAGAACTCGATTTTGATGTCGATATCGTAATCCTCGGCACGTTTGGGCTCGAAATCAATAACCTCAAACTTATCCCACTTCTTAGTGTCGTGAATTCTACAAGGCGAAAGGAGGAGCACATAAAAATAAGCCCTTCGTGTCAATAAAAAAAACGTACGCGTATCCTTTCCATTTAAGTTCGGATTGAGAAGACATACTACGAGATGGTTGAGTTTAACGATGGAGAACGAAGGGAGGTGATACGAGAGAAGGTTCCAGGAGACCTAGGCCTAGGGGTCTATAATGGTGGCATCGGTATGGTTCTTCGACGTCGGGTAATAATGACATGACGTCAATCGAGAACCTGATCTTTCGATCGGATTGTCTCCGGATGCCGTCAGTTTACAAAATAGGTACAAAGAGTCGACGAAAAGGTCTTTCAACTTACATCCTCGTACTCGTGACCGACGGAAGCTCCTCAGGAGCACTTGAACTATCATCTGATATCACAAAAGTCTGGTTACGCGTATACGTAACCACCTGTGGCGAGATCACGAAATCAGCTAGGTTTTTCTGATGCACTCTCTTTCCATCATACACCACGTTCTAGCCTTTTTTGTCTCGATGTTTTGATGCTGTGTCCGATGAACTTTCAGGGGTAAAAGGATGCGTCTATCTGGAAACATTTGGAAGACTTGGACAACGATATTTGATGCAGCAGAAGCTGGACGATGGGCCATTCAGAGGTTGAATAAGCTTGGTTTTCGGTTCCAAAGATTATGTTGGCTTTGAAAGGTACTATATCTTCATCTTTACAATGTCGTGCGCATCAAGTAGATGGGGTTTCATGACATCCCTCGTTGATCTGTACTGTTCTCAGAACTGTTTCTGAGGGGCTGCCAGCGTTCACAGGCGTGACCAGTTCGGCATGTTGTTTGGGTGTCTACTTATCGTAATCCTCCGCTTTTGGATTTTCAATTTTTCCCTTCTTCAATGGTTTTTCAAGGCTAATCCTATCAAGGCAATTACAGCAGCTCAAATTGCCTGAGCTTAATAAAGGAGTGACACAGCTCACTATCTGGCTCGACACCTTCACAATGCCTTCTATCACTGTTGACAACAATATAACCTTCTACTACACAGACA
>JABAJY010008131.1:0-15659 GCA_017607575.1 Termitomyces sp. Mn162
GTGTGGAATTGGAGTAGACTGCCTAAGTCTTCAAGAAAGCCCCAGAACTATCAGTATTACTCTAACCCAGTACTACAGTGTATCCGTGCTAGCTGAGGAGACAAAGTTTACTGAGATGGAGAACTGGCAATACAACATGATGCTTAGAGCACTTGATGAGCACATAGACATCATGGACATAAGCATTGTGAGAACGACATCTGACTTCCACAAGACAAATCAGGTGTCACAACCCACTTCTGCACCTCCAGACCTTCCCCTAGGACTCCCTGGCTCCCTAGAGCCCTCCCCAATGTTCCCCCCAACTCACTCCAACCTTTGTTGACCCACAGTGCCTGCCCTAGCTAACTCTGACACTTCCTCAGCAAACCCCAACAACTTCCTGGCAAACCCTGATGCATCCCATGTGGGCCTCCTCAGCTCCCCCTCTTGCTTACAAGGCCTCCAAGCCTCTCCAACACTTCTCCTAGCACAGACATACATCACTAGACCACCCCTGCAACCTGCATGACCACTCCAGAGTTTCCCAACAACTACAGGACAGGCTGTGTCCCCATCAAAATATCACTGCAGCCTGCCCTTTGATCAGAACCAACACCTGTCAACCCCACACAGCTCTGATGAGCCCTGCTGTCACAACCTCAACTCCTGAAGAAGGTCCAGTAGTTAGTATATAAGATGTAGAATAACATTTATCACCTTAGTCTTGATATTGCATTAACTGGTTACTTATGTCTCATTTTCTCTCTATCTTGTCCCTTTTCTATTTTTAGTCTTGAATCTATCTCTTTTCTCAGTTCCATCTTGTCTTGCCTCCATCTTGTCTTGACTGTCCCTGTTTCCTTTATCATTTCTAAAGTCATTTCACCTCTAACATCATTACAAACTCTGTGCACACACTACAAACCTTCAAACATTCTTACAACAACTCCAGACCTCACCCAACACTTGGCCCCAGAATTCATCAGTCTTGATTGATCCCCCCATCAAACTCTGGCCTTGCTCCTATTACTTGTGAAGCCTCTACTTTCCCTACAGTCCATTATGCACCTATGAACTTGTTTCTGACACCTGCCTAAACTCAACATTAAATATACTTGGTCTTAGACTTCCCAGGACCACTCCAGACTTGCTCAGACCTATTCCCTTGGCTTCCCCTTGCAAATCCCTGTAGTCCACACCAACCCTAGAGTGCTAGGTTATAAGTGCAGGACATTGTGTCTGCCTAGTAAGGACTTGCCCAGTGTAGCTGAGCCCCCATGGTCAGCAGAACCTAACATAATATCAAGATGCCCCCTTACCCCATTCTTGATGTCTGCATATAACCCACATACAATCCAGCTAGCTACCTAACCAATGTCTATGGTTGACTGGTCCTGGACAATCAGTATACTCTGTTCTATCCAGGCCCACCTGCAGATCAGTATGTTCCTTGTCATTGGACCTCAGATCCCAACCAGGTATTCTATGCTCCCTCCATTAGCCAAGGAATACCCCTGGGCTGGTGCTGCTCTCCAATGCTCCCCACTGATGGTAATTACTCCTGCAGGTACCCTGGAGGATTCCCTGGAGTACCCCCAGCACTCCCCAATCCCACCTATCTCCTACCCACCCACTACCACACTCACAATGCACTGGCTTGGGAAAGCAATCTCAATATTCAGAATCTGGAATCCTTCCTTGGTTGAAACCCCCAGAAATGGAGAATTTTTCTAATGCAATGCCTTACAATGTTTCAAGCTAAGGCTATTACTTTCCAGCTTGAGAGCTCATGAGTAGCCTTTAGCATGTTGTATTTACAGGGCATTGCCTTTGACCACTACATGGCACTGCTCCAGTTTGACCCAAACAACCCTGTACTCTCCATCTGGCTCACTTTCACCCAGGAATCCTCCAGCAAGTTCAGAATATTTGACACTGTAGCAGAAGCAGAGGAAAACTTGTTCAACCTCTGCATGTGCAACAACAAACATTTCACAACCTTCATTGTATGATTTGAATGGGAGGCCTATGAGACAGGATGGAACTACAATGCCCTCCAATTTGCCCTCTGCCATGCCTTACCTCAACATATCAAGGATGTCCTCCACCTTGCACCCAAGCAAACTATGTACAATGGGTACAGGGCACTTGTCACACAGATTGACCAATGCTACCAGGAAGATCAGAGCAAGAACACAGCACTGCAGACCATGTGGAACACCTCTGGCAACACCAACTGGCAGACTGGAGCAACCAATGGTAATTGACCCTTGATCCCCACCAACCTTGCCAACCCTGTGCCCTGTTTCCCTCAAGGCTGAGGACCTCCCAGTACCAACTGACCCCTGGGACCACACCCTCCTGCCCAACTCAATGCTGCCAATCTCCACAAGACCCTGGAGCCCCTAGATGCCAACTCCAACAATCTTGACAATGCCACAGACTCTGCCAATGATCAAGAAGCCCTATGTGCAAACAAGATTCAGAACAGGCCTTGGATTGATGTACCAGAGAAGACTCAGGAGAAATAATGGAAGGAGGGTGCATGCATCTTATGTGGTGAGCAGGGACATTCTATTGGTAGTTGCCCTAAATGCCAGGTGATGGGACACACTGTATGGACTAATAACAAAGAAGACTGCAACTACTAGTTTACAGAAAACAAGTTGGTGGTTCAGGTCTCAAAGATGCACTAGACTGCAGACCAGACCCCAACATCTTTTCCACCCCAGCCACACTCCTTTGTGCAATGGTAATTGCTCCAGACACCCTCCCAGCACATCTCCCTTCCAATTCCTCCCACACCCTCCTCCACACCACCCTCCCCTTCTCCACCAACCCTGTCCCCACACTGGTTGACAGTGGTGCCACCAATAACTTCATTGACAAATCCTTGGTGGTGCTTGCTCCCCACCACCTCCAATGCCTCCCCACTCTAATCCTCCTCAAGCTCTTTAACAGCAACCCTACCTTCACTGGAGATATCACACACTGCATGGAGATGACCATGATCTTTGCCAATGGACAATGCCAAGACCTCTGATTACTCATCACCAAACTACACCTCTCTGCCCCCATCATCCTAGGCTTTTCATGGATCCGCTTCACCAATCCCCACATCAACTGGCCCAGTCTCACTCTCTGCCTGGACTGGGACAACCTGACCAACTCCATACCAGTTCCCTTTGATGTCTCACCCCCTTCCAAACACCCCAAAGGTACAACCAACACCCCCCAAACACCTCCACAGCTCCACTCAAAGTCTGGGCAGTTGTTCATCATCAACATCTGACTTGACAGTTCTCCAACTGTCCTTCTCACCCTTGTTGACAGTGGTGCCTCCAGCACCTTTGTTAGCAACCAGCTTAACCTCCAACACAATGACCTCTATAAGCCACTTGAGCTCCAACTCATTGATGGAAGCCCCACCTCAACAGGAATTACTCAATACCACAACAATGCCCTCACTCTCAACAACACTTTAAGGTTTCAGGTCTGGCTTCTTGTCACCCAGCTCCCCCCATTGACTCTAATTGTGCTTGGACTCCTGTGGCTGCAGGATGTCAACCTCAACATTGACTGGAAGAACCTCACCATGCAATTCCCTGGCCCTGAAGCAAGTTTAGCAGCTGCCATCCCCCTCTACATCTGGTCCACCTCAGACTCCAACACCCCAAACCTTGATGCCAGCACCTTCAGGGCAACTCAAAGCCCCTCAACTCTCAACAACAACCAAGGAAGTGAAGAAAATGACCCTCCACCCTGATCCCCCTTGAATAAAACCAAATAGCTCCCCCCCAACATATGACAGAATTGATGCAAAGGCCCATGGTACCCCAACCAATGACACCAAACCCCTCCAGACAACCCCATCTCAATTCGAGACCCAACTGCTGCCATTCCATCACCCACTCCCATTGACCCCAGAGCCCTTGACATCAAAATTATTGGTACTATCCCCTTTGCACACATTCTACAAGATGGTACCTCTGCCTTCCAACTACAGATCATGCCAGCCCTATCAGAAGAATACCTCCATGCCAAGACTACCCTGCTAGAACAGAAAATGGAGGAACAAATCCTACATGAAGTAGTTTCCCCAGGATATCATGAATTTGCTGATATATTCTCTGAAGGAAGTGTAAAAGAACTTCTCCTGCACCACTCCTACAACTACAAGATCAACCTTGAAGAAGGCACCTCACCCCTGTTTGGCAAAGTCTACAACATGTCCAAGATTGAACTCCAGGCCCTGAAGGATTACCTTGACAACATGCTTGGCAAAGGTTTTATATGCCCATTGATCTCTGCCACCAGTGCTCTGGTTCTGTTTGCAAAGAAGAAGAAGAATGGGTCTCTCCAACTCTGTGTTGATTACTGGGGACTCAACAAAGTCACCAAAAAGAACCAGTATCCCTTTCCCCTGATTGGAGACCTTGTTGACTGCCTCCAGAGTGCCAAGATTCACACAAAAATGGACCTCTGCTCAGGCTACAACAATGTCTGGATTGCTCTGGGGCATGGATGGAAGACTGCTTTGCACACCTGCTATGGCCTCTTTGAGTATCTAGTGATGCCCTTTGGAATGACTAACTCCCCTGCCACTTTCTAGTATTTCATGAACAACATCTTCCACAACATGAACAACATCTTCATTATTGTGTACATGGACAACATTCTGATATACTCAAATTCACTGGAGGAATATCTGGAGCACATCTGCAACATTCTAGAGCAACTCTGGAAATACCACCTTCATGCCAAACCTAAGAAATGCTCCTTCCAGACAGAGGTCGAATACCTTGGAGTTATCATCACTCCCAATGGTGTACATATGGACCCTACCAAGGTCAAAGCTATCCTCAACTGGACCCTGCCACAGAACATCAAGGAGGTACAGTCATTTCTGGGGTTTGCTAACTTTTATCACCAATTTATTGACAACTACTCCAGAATCACCAAACCCCTCAACCAACTCACACAGAAGGACACCCCTTGGGACTGGGACAGCAAGTGCTAGAGTGTGTTCCTCTTCCTCAAAAAGGCTTTCACCTCCACTCTAATCCTCTGCCATTTCAACCCCTTCCTACTGATCATTCTCAAATGCAATGCCTCCAACTACGTCATTGTCATGATCCACTCCCTGGACCCCCAAACATTGTTACCAACCTGCTTGCTTCTCCAGATTTTCCCCTGATGCCCTGTTGAACTCCCCCAACCATTGTACACCCTCAGCGCTCACTCCAGGTAACTCTGACACTTCTCCAGCAAACCCCAACAGCCCCCTAGCTAACTCTGACACCTTCTCTACAGCTGTCAACACTTCCCTTGACTCTGCTGAGCCCCTGGGACCCTCCCCTGTCATTCCTGACTCTGCCACACATCACCAACTCCACTCCATGCTTAACACTCTTTAAATCAACTCTGAACCTTGCTATTTGCTCAGTTCCAAAAGCTATCAACCTCCATTGATCCTCCATCAAACTCTGGCCCTGCTCCTATCACTTGCATAGCCTCCATTTGCCCCACACCTCTAATACTTGCATCTGGAGCAGTACCTGCCACCTCCATCAAGTCTGACCCTTTCCCTGCAACTCATCCTAGACTCCTCCAGACCACCCTAGACTTGTTTGGATCACTCCCCATTGCTTGCCCTCACAAGTCCCCCACACTTAGACTCTCTCTGAGTGCCCAGTTATCAGTGCAGGGAATCACATCCACCTAGTAAGGATTTGCCTAGTGTAGCTGAGCTCCCATGGTCAGCAGAACCTGACATAATATCAAGACTCTCTCTTACTCTGCTTGTGATGTCTGCAATTAACTCCACACACACTTCCATCAGAACTCTTGATGTCTATGGTTGGCCTGTCCCTGAGACCCACTATGATTTGTTTTGCCTTGCCCAATTTGCCAAGGCACATTGAATCATGGACCTGACACCAAATGTCCCCTCCACTCTGGTCACTCTCCCACACAACAGCTCTCTCCATGGGCACCCTCCCTGCTCAACCCCAATTCTATTATCCCTGCACCACCCTCATCTGCAACTCCCACACCTCCTCTGCCAGCCCTGCCTCCTACTAAAGGTTGATCATAACACCCCCAACCCAGTCCCTAACCAACTCCAGTGATAAATCAATCTATTGCTCAATGACTCCTCCAGCACCCCATCCACACCACCTCTCCAACCATAACAAAGCCCCATCAGAGACAATCACTCACTGCATCAGAATAAGTCACTACCCCTGCCAACAAACAACAAGACCTTCAACCACACATCCCTCATCCCCCCACCTCTGGACCCACTGGCCCCACCCCACAGCTCCATCAAAAGATCTGCATGTCGCTAATATCTGACCCAACAACCCTCTGATGGTGCCCCCCCCTCCCCCCCCCCACTCACATGAAAGGAGCAAATATCCAATGCTTCACCAATGAACCCTCCAACTTCCATGCTACACTCCCACCTAACTCCAAAGATGTCAACCCTCCAAAGCAAGCCCCACCATCATTGGAATCAAACCCTGAATCAAGCATTCCCCCCCCAAGAATTAAATCCAGATTCCAAGGCCAGTGCTGTGCTCTCAACCCCCTGCCCAATGTTTGACTAAACAAACTCCACAACAAGGTCTCAAGCATGGATACAACTCCCTCTACCACCCCTCCTCCACTCCCCTGGGGCCCCAATGCCTCCAACCCAACTCTAGCAACTCCAGAGCAAGACAAAAGAACTCCCAAGCCTGAAGATGGCCAAGAAAGGAGGGAAGATGCACCTCACCCCAACCTCCTTAAAACACACTCCAAAGGTGCCCCCAACAAATCCAGAAGTCAATGTGAGAACCATAGCACCTCAACTTACAATGCTGGACAACTCTGGACCTCTCCACCACCACTTCAACACTGCCTCCAAATTGACCTGGAGCCCCTGGCATCAAAATGCTCAATGCTGCCTCTCTCCACATGCACTTTACCAGATGGGACCTCCATCCTTCAGCTACCAAATTATGCCACCTCCAGCAAAAGAACACCCCAGTGAAGAAGTCACCCCACTGGAACAGACTACAGGAGAAAGAGAATTCTATATGAAGTAGTTCTCTCAAGGTATCATGAACCTGCTGACATGCTCTCCAAAGGAAGCAAAGAACCCCACCATTACCTCCAGGACCATGTTACAAACCTCACACCCAACTGTCTTGAACCCTGAAGCCTCAACAATGAAGAATACACTCCTGAGCACCCCTGGGAGGTTCCCCCCCCCCTGCCAAAGTGATTTGAGAACCCTCAATAACTCTGAAAACCCTGCAGAAAGATCCAAGGTGCTTTGACCCATAGCTCCAAGCAACCCTGGACACTCCTCCCCACAATTCCAGACCCTGGAAACACAGCCCCAGAACCCCCATTTTGACTCTGACATACATCTAGGGAGCCTCTGACACCAACTCATCAATGACATCCCCATAGCATGCACTCTGCAAGCATAAAAATCTGACTACCAACCCTGAACCCTTCTACCCCTGCCAGAAAAAATGTATATAAACAAGGACCCCACTGCTGGGGTAACAGAGGGACAAATCCCATCTAAAGTAGTTTCTCTGGAGTGTCATAAGTTTGCTGATGCATTCTCTAAGAAAAGAGTCATATCTGCCACCATCCACCTCCGAATCAACATTGAAAGAAATGTCACCACCATTTCCACCTGCTAACCAGTAAGGACATTGCATGCCTGACCTCTGCCATTGTCCTCCCCACATCTCTGACAAAGTTGATCACCCAGTGAATGAATAAATTCCAGACACCCAAAGTAGTTTCCCCCAAGCTTGGCAATGTGCTATGTGACCCAACCACATCTGCTGGAGATTGACCCAGATGCCCAGAATAACAAATGGCTCCTCTGTCTCCATTTCAACTATCAAGGAATCAACAATGCCCTCCAAAAGAAGTGGTATCCCTTTCCCCTGATCAGAAACCTTGTTGATTGCCCCACAGGGCCAAGACCTACTTCTGCTCCACCTACAACAACTTCCAGACTGCTTCAGAGCATGAATGGAAGATTGCCCCCACTCCTGCCATGATCCCCAGAGAGTCCCAAGTGATGTCCTTGTGTGACTAACTTCCCTGCCACTCTCCAGCATTCATGGATGACCATTCCCCAACACAAACAATGTCTTTGCATGTCTGGGCAATGGTCTGACCCACCTAAGCTCTCAGAAAGCAACCAGAATGCACCCACCACATCCAAGCACAACTCCATGGACCTCTGCCACTTATTCAACAACTCTGCCACTCAGTGGTAACTTCTGTTAAATATTTGCATGTTGTGCTGATTTAAACAAGAGGAAAATCCCACTCCAGACCCCCTCTCCCCACTCAGCCCAACCTTCATCACAACCCTGCCAATAAGTCAAACCCCCAACCCAACCCTTACATTGCCTCCAGACCCCTGGCTAGTGTGCTGGAAAGAATGGATCAACAAAACATGTCCTTGGACCCTCTCCTCCTGCTCTACACCACCTCCAAAGTCAACTCCATTAGTGAGCCATCCATCAACCAGCCCCTATGCCAACCCTAGACTATTGGCTCCTACTCTGGAAGAAGACATAAAACCCCAAGCTCACCCTCAGACCAATCCCACCCACACTCCACTAAACTCAGAAGAGCTCTGCCAGCAAGTCCACACCCCATCAACCCTCACACCACCTCCATTCTGCTGGCTTCACCCTGGGAAGGGACAAAACTGCTGCTGGACCTCCAATACAATGCTGAACTCCCCAGTACAACCCTCAATGCAACTCCACTAGTGAGCCAGCAGCTGACCTGCCCATGGATGCCACCTCTGCAACCCTCAGGAGGAACAACCCACAGAATAACAACCCTGAAATCCTTTCTTGCACCAAAAGCAACTCCACCAAGAAGAATCATCTACTCACCAACCTCCACACCACCTCCAGACTACCAACTCCTACTCTAAGAAAGACAAACCCATGCCCCAAATCCAGAACACACTTGTCCTAACAAGCTCTAGCAGCACTCCAAGCTCCAAGAATGCCAGAACACATAAGACTCCCCTGCCTGTCTCTGGACTTACCTTTGGCCAGGAATGAGAAGGAATGTCATGTAGTTGGCCCAGAACCTACAAACCCTAACCAAGCACAACCCTCCACTGTCACGACCTGCTCCCTGGACCCCTGACATTGTTTCCAGCCTGCTCGCTTCCCTGGAGTCCCTTCTCCAATGCCTCATCAAAACCCCCAACCATTGAACACCCTCCACAGCCACCTTGGGCAACTCTGGCGCTTCCCCAGCAAATCCCAATGGCCCCCTGGCTAACTCAGACAACCTTCTCAGCAGTCAATGCTCCTCTTGACTCTCCTGAGCCTCTAGAACCCTCCCCCACTATTCCTGACCCTGTCATGCATTTCTGGCTTATCACCCTGGCTCACTCAACCTGCTCTAGAGCATCACAACAACTCCAGAGTGGCCCATGTTCCCAGCCTGATCCCATCAGAATGTCACTATAGCCTGCTCCCTTAATTGTACCCAACACTCATCAACTTTATTCAGCTCCGTTGAGCCCTGCCACCATACCTGCTGTCCTCTGGAGCTATCCAGTAGTCAGTATATAAGTCATAGAGTAACTCCTCATACTCTAGTCTTGATATTGCATTAACTGGTTACTTGTGTCTTGTGTTTCTTTCTGTCTCTATTTCTATCTCTAGCCTTGAATCTATCTCTTTTCTCAGTTTCATCTTGTCTTGCTTCTGTCTCATCTCAATTATCTCTATTTCCTTTGTTTCTCTAAGTTCCTTTTAACTCCAACATTAGTACAAATTCCACACACATGCTATGACCCCCAAACATTCTTACAACAACTCCAGACCTCACTCTATGCTCAGCCCTGGAACCCATCAAGTCTTGATTGACTCCTCATCCAACTCCAGCTCCACCCTCATCACTTGCAAAGCCTCTGCATACCCCGCAATCCATTTGCATGCTTATAAACTTGTACCTGATGCCTGCCCAAGCCAATGTCCAATATACTTGGTCTTAGACTTCTTCAGACCACTCCAGACTTGCTTGGATCACTCTCCTTAACTTCCCCTTGCAAGTCCCTACACTCTGCACAAATGCTGGAGCACTAGGTTATAAAGCATAGGACATTGCATCTGCTTAGTAAGGACTTGCCCAGTGTAGCTGAGCCCCCATAGTCAGCGGAACCTGACATAATATCAAGACTCCCCCTTACCCCATTCTCAATGTCTGTGTATAATCCTGCATACAACCCTGCCAGCTACCTGACCAATGTCTATGGTTAGCTGGTCCCTGAGAACTCATACACCCCATTCTACCCAGGCCCCTCTGCAGATCAGTATATTCCCTGCCATTAGACCCCTGACCCCAACCAGGCATTGTACACCCCCTCTATTAGCCAGGAAATACCTCCAGGCTGGCGCTGTCCTCCAGCATCCCCTGCCAATGGCAACAACCCCTGCATGTACTCCAGAGGATACTCTGCAGCACTCCTCAACCCTGCCTACCTTCCCCTTGCCCACTACTACACATACCCAGTCCCTGCTGCAGCTCCAGCCCATTCAGAGCACTCAGATAATTATTCTGCTCCTTGTCTGCCATTTTCCACTCAGGTCCCCCCTTCCTTCAGGCAGCAAAGGGTCAAAGCCTACATCCAACAGCACAACAAAGTCCTCTGCTTTCTCTGCCTCTCCCCCACAGAGTTCACAAGGCGCGCTTATACTCTCTTTGTCAACTTAGGCTACCCTGACACCCCTGCAGCACTGGAAGTTTGGGCAGATTGACTCCTTGACTTCCACAAACAACACCTGCAAGGAAACCTTCCTGAAACTATGCAAAGCACCTTGGGAATCAATGCTAATCTATGGAACAAGCTTCACACATTGGTTGAAGAAATCCACACTAGTCTGAATCCCTACACATTCAAGAACCCTTTGGATCCCTCCTGCTCCTTCAATGTGCAATGTAAGGAACCTGTCGGGACATGAAGCAAAGCCCTACCTCTCATCCTCTGCCAGCAGGAAAAACTTAACATGGCCTCTAGCATCTTGAGGAACCTCAACCCTACAAGAGGATTGCTCAGCCAACCTGCCACCTACACTTTGGCCTTCTCTACTTGTTCCTGAACCAACTCCTTCCCCAGCACCTTCTGTACATGGGATCAGCCCACCATCTCCAAACTCCACTTGCAACCACTGCTCCTGCATGCCAACAATGACAACTAGACTCTTTCCTATATTGATGAGCCTGGTAACTCCACTAATGAGCCCATCCCACACAATGGCCCTCCATGAGACAGACCACCCCACTTCAATCTTTGTGCCCCCTGTACCAACGTTCCTCCACTCTGCCAGAACATCCCAGCCTCTCTGAGACAGCCCACAGGCCCTGGGGCACCCCAATTCCCTTTTTCCACTAACTCCCCTTGCCCTCCACCTACTTTGATGTCCAACCCTCGTACCAACACCAATTACTTTGGACTCTCCACTCCTGGAGGACCCCCTCCTCCTCAATGGGCCCTAGGGCCTCCTCCAGGCAATGCAGGCCAACCCCCTGGTAGCAGACCTCCCAACAGTGGATTACCTGGAGGATGAGGTCAGCCTCCCCCAGGCAATGCAGGCCAACCTCCTGGTGGCAGACCTCCCAACAGTAGACCACCTGGAGGATGGGGCCCAGCTATGAACAACTTCCCCCTTTAGTGCAGAAATGCAAACAACTACTATTACTACTACAATGCTGGGCCCCCACCCCAAACTTAAAACATATAGGATGACACTTGCAACACACTGGTCTGGGAAGGAAAACTTGACATTCAAAAGCCCAAACCTTTCACTGGCCACAATCCCTGGAAGTGGTGCATCTTTCTAACACAGTGTCTAATGATAATCCAAGCTAAGCCCATTACCTTCTAGCTTGAGAGCTCATGAGTAGCCTTTGCTGCATCATATTTGCAGGGTATTGCCTTTGACTATTACACAGCCCTACTCCAGTTTGATCCCAATAACTCTATACTCTCCAACTGGCTCACTTTCACCCAGTAATTCTCTGGTAATTTTGGCATCTTTGGTACTGTAGCAGAAGTGGAAGAAAATCTCTTCAACTTCCGAATGTGTGACAATGAACATTTCATGACCTTCATTATATGATTTGAATGGGAAGCCTACAAAACTGGGTGGAATCACAACACCCTCTGCTTTGCCCTCCATCATGCTCTGCCTCAATAGATCAAGGACATCCTCCACCTCACACCCAAGCAAACCACCTACAACAGGTACAAAGCACTTGTTACCCAGGTCAACCAATGTTACTGGGAAGACCAGAGCAAGAACATGGCACCCCAGACCTTGTGGAACACTTCCAGCAACACCAATTGGCAGGTCATGGCAACCAATGACAATCAACCATCAATCTCTGTCAACCCCACCAACTCTGCACTCCATTTTCCTCTGGGCCAAGGACCTTCCAGCACCAACCAATCCCCAGGACAATGCCCACCTGCCCAACTCAATGCCACCAACCTTCATAAGGCCCTGGAACCCCTGGACACCAGCCCTGACAACCTCAAAGATGCCCCAGATTCCACCAACAACAAGGAAGCCCTATACACAAACAAGATTTGGGATAGGCCATGGATCAACATACCAGAGGAGATTGAGGGGAAATGACAGGAAGAGGGCACATGCATCCTATGTGGTGAGCAGGGGCACTTTATCTGCAGTTGTCCTAAACAACAGGTAATGGGATGCACCATGTGGATGAGACCAGACCCCAATGTCTTTTCCACCCCAGCCATACTTTTCTGCACAATGGTACTCATCCCAGACAACCTCCCAGCACACCTTTCCTCCTACTCCTCCACCACCCTCCTCCTTTGCACTACCCTCCCCTTTTCTGACAACCCTGTTCCCACATTAGTTGACAGCAGCACCACAGATAACTTCATCAATGAGTTCCTGGCAGCGCTCATTTTTCAACACCTCTGATGCCTTCTCACTCCAATCCTCCTCAAGCTCTTTGATAGCAACCCCACCCCTGCTGGAGATATCACACACCACCTGGATATGACTATGACATTCACTGATGGACAACAGCAAGAACTCTGACTACTCATCATAAAACTACACCCCTCCACCCCTGTCATCTTAGGCTTCTCATGGCTCTGCTCCACCAATCCCTGCATCAACTGGCCCAACCTCACTCTCTGCCTTGACCAGGACAACCTAACCAACTCTGGACTAGTGCCCTTCAATGTCTCACCCCCCTCTAAGAATCCCCAAGGCCATAATCAACCAACTCCAGACTCCTCCACAGCTCCACTCAAGGTCTGTATGATCATTTGTTATCAACATCCAACTTGACAGCTTGCTCAAGGTCCTCCCTGCCCTTATTGATAGCAAAGCCTCCTGTCAGGTTCTGCTGACCACAGGGGCTCAGCTGCACTGGGCAAATCCTTACTAGGTGGATGTGATTCCCTGCACTGATAACTGGGCACCCAGAGAAGTCCTAAACACAGAGGGCTTGTGAGGATAAGGAGTGGGAAATGATCTGAGCAAGTCTGAGGTGGTCTGGATTAGTCAGGGACAGGTTGTGGAGAAAGGAGTGGACTTGGTGGGGCACCAGATACAAGTCCATAATTGGGTTTTGTAGGTGTGGAGGAAGCAGAGGCTATGCAAGTGATGGGAGCAGAGCTGGAGCTTGATGGGGAATCAATGGAAGTTGATGGAGTTCAGAGCAAGTGTGTAGCAAGGTTCAGAGTTGGTTAAAAGAATGTGTTGATGTTTGTAATCATAAGTGTGAAGTTTGTAGAGGCATTAGGGTTGGAAAAGACTTGAACACAATAGGCAGAACAGATCAAATGAGACAAGATGGAGCTGAATAGAATGAAATGGAGTTGAGACAAGATTGAGATGAGAACAAAAATATATTCACAAGGAGATACAAAACAATAATGAGAACAATGATGGAATAGAGACAAAACAAGACTGGGAGACTGAGATAAAGAGAAATGTAAAACAGAACACAAAACATAAGAGAGAAGCAATCCGACCATAGGTAACTTTAAGCAATAGGTAATATCAAGACTAGAGTATGAAGAGCTACTCTATGACTTATATACTGACTACTGGGGAGCTCCAGAGGATGTCAGCTGTGGCAGCAGGACTTGGCAGAGCTCGGCAGAGTTGACAGGTGGTGGTTGTGATCAGAGGGCAGGCCATGTTGATATATTGATGGGATCAATTGGGAATGCAGGCCATCCCAAGGTCATTATAATACTTCAGAGTGGGTCTGAGGAACCAGGGTAGTGAGTTGATGATGTGTGATGGAGTCAGGAATGGTGGGGGGCTGATTCCCGGGTTTAGGAGATCCAGAGGAAGTGTTGGGGACTGTGGGGAAGATATTGGAGTTGTCCAGAGGGGGCCATCAGGGTTTGCTAAAGAAGTGTTAGAGTTGACCAGAGTAGGCATGGAGAGTGTACAATGGTTGGGAGATTGAGGGGGACATTGGGGGGAGCTCCCCAAGAAGCAAGCAGGCTGGGAATGGGGTTAGGAATCCAGGGAGTGGGTTGTAACACCTTCAGCATCTTCATCAGCAGTCAACTTGACTTCTGATGCAATGACCTTGACAAGCCCCTCAAGCTCCAACTCTTCAATAGTAGCCCCACCATAACAGGAATCACTCAATACCAGAACAACACCCTAACTCCCCCTGTCAACTCCGATCATGCTCAGACTTCTATGGCTGCAAGATGTCAACCCCAACATCAACTGGAAAAACCTCACCATGCAATTTCCTGGCCCCAAAGCAAGTCTAGTGGCTGCTATCCCCCTCTGCCTCCAGTCTATCTTGGACTCTGATGTCTCCAACACTGGCACCAGCACTTCCAGAGCAACCTAAGGCCCTTCAACTTTCAATGGCAACCCAGAAGGTGAACAAAATGCACCCTTGCCTTGGTCATCCTTGATCCAATCATGATGACTGGCCCCCAACATACCCCAGAATTGATACAAAGGCCTGCAGTACTCTGACCAGCAATGCTCAACCCCTCTAAACAACCCCACTGCCACTCCAGACTCAGCCACTGCTACCCTGTTGCCCACTCCCATTGACTCTGGAACCTTGACATCAAAATCATTGGCACCATCCCCTTTGCACACATCTTACAAGATGGCACCCCTGCCTTCCAATTGCAAATCATGCCAGCCCTACTGGAGGAACACCTCCATGCAGAAACCACCCCTGCTGGAGTGCAAAATGGAGGAACAGATCCTATGCAAACTAGTTTCCCTGGAGTATCATGAATTTGCTGACATGTTCTCTGAAGGGAGTGCCAAAGAACTTCTCTTACACTGCTTCTATGTGTGAGGGGACAAGCACAACTGCAGATAAACCTGGCTAGAGCAAGCAAACATGAGTAACAAGCAAGTACAAGTGACAAGCAAGCATCAAAGGAGCAGGAAGCAGCTAAAAAGCAGGCAAGGGGCAAGCCCAGCAAGCTAAGCTAAGGTAACAACACTGGGGCTCTCACAGTTGATTCACTGAATAGACTTTGGGAATGCTGCTATTGATTGGTTGAAGGATATTCTATCCTTGCAACTGGCTTATATACTACATCTGTGGCTATGCTATGACTAATGCTATATGTGGTAAGC
>JABAJY010008132.1:0-15629 GCA_017607575.1 Termitomyces sp. Mn162
CCTGAAGTAATGGGGGAGATGGATGGTGGTGGCAGTGTAATGTTGTCAAGAGGGAATGGTGCAGGTGTGGGAGTTTCCAAGTGCTGAAATGCTTGATTGGAATTTTCTTGAAAAAGATGCAGAATATCTGGTAACTTTGGGAGGTTATTAGTGAGTCATGCAGAACAATAGAGAAAACACATACTTCATCATCAGAATGATTGTTATCATTGAGGGATGAGTATGATGGGGCTGGTTCCATCATGATCATTGCTGACAACATAGACAACTCAGACGGAGAAGGATCTGAAAGCATGGAAAAACATCCAGGTCAACAAAAGATATTGGTATTTAGTTGTTTGTTCCTTTCATTGGTATAAAGTCCATTGAACATGTGTGCAGATAACATGCATGGGCATGTGTTGTGCCAGTAGCAATGGGCCCATGAGTTAGACCATATGTTTCTAAACCTTTGATGAGATAAAGAGACATATAAGAACAAAACACTTGCCATAAAATAATAAGTTAACATTGTGCATTGGATGCTTGATTCTTTTAGTGATCCTGATCAAGTTGCTTGAAGTCACTTCATATGGTGTGAGAGATGAAGGTTTGATTATTTGACTATGAACATTTGAATAACCTCCAGATAAAAGAGCAAAAGGTACATGTTGATAAACAGAATTGTCATTGCATTGTTCTAAAGTGAGCCAGAGATGGTGAGATTGTGAGATGTAAAGTGATGGATGAGGTGATTATGAATCATAATCCATAATGATTCAGAGAATGATGCTGCATCCATAAAAGAGGTGACAAGTTGAAACTGTTCTAATCTGTTGAGTAAGTCGGGAAGTCAATTCTGGTGAATCCTGATTTCAGGATATTGTCCATGGGCCAGATTGTCATTAGTAAATAGAGTGGAAGGCTTGAGTCATTGAATGTCAATATATTGCTCATACAGAAATATGAACACATACCCCATATGGTAAAATTGCAATAACATATTGATTTTGTAGTGCACCAGGTACAGTTGCCAAAGATCATAAAGAATGGCTACTGCTAGAACTAGCTCCATGCATTGGGTAGGGATGGTGACTTGGCCCAGGAGCTCGTGGAATGTTCAATCTCCTGCCATGTGCAGGGCTATAAGCAGCAAGAGTTGCAGCACTTTGAGCAGCATGATGGATGTGTCAATCATTGGTGGAAGGCCCAGCAACTGCTCAAACCAGAGGATTCCAAGGAGTTATTGATAGTGCAGTAGCCTCCTTGATGGAAGCAGAAGAAATGATTGCTTGATTGTCAGATGCACTTTTAAGTGTATCTTAGTTTTCATCACAAGATCAGATGAAGATAACATATGGAAGGTGAGCATATTGAAGCCAACTACCCCAACAGTTTAAGCAAGGTGTCTCAATTGACCAATGACCAGATGACTATACAAAAGATGATCAGCATGCATTGTCAGATGCTAGCATATCCATACCTCCTGGAATCTTGTGCACAAGCCAAATGCACCTTTTGGTGGAGGATTGATATGAGTCCCTAATGCTGGAGTAGCATAATCTTCATATGCATGTCAACACCAACAAGTCCATGGCTAAAACATAACACAAGTTGTCATACAATGTGAAAACAAGTACATTGTAGAAGTACATACTAGTTGCTGCTGGAAATGTGTACACTGACATCCTGGATATTGACATGCCTCCCTTGGTGGCAGGTCCATCTCTACAAGCACTGGAGAGAAAGTGCTGGTGAAGAAGGTACAAAAATGATGTCTTGCCCAGAGCATTCTCCCTAGGAAATCAGCTGATCAAGGAGCCCAACCATGTGCTGAGTTTTGTCAAAACCATAGATGTGCAATTTTGAAGCAGAATGAAGCAATTGAGGATTCCAAATGAATGGCAGTTCAACTCTTTGAAAAAAAGTTTGAGCTCAAATCAAGTCATGTGTGGAAAGTGAAAGTTGATGTTGATTTAGATCATTTTGTCCAAGGAGTCCCTTCATACAAGAGCCTATCATCCTTGCCTTGAATAAGTACTTGGTTCAAGATCTAGAGTTCAAACAATTACAGATGAAGATGCTGGGAATCTGGATACCAAGTGTTTACAAAAAAAGTAAGAGTCTGTAATGTAAGTTCAAGTTGCACTTGTTTAATTAAGTTCAAGTCATTTTGTGTTTGCAGTTGGCATTTGATTGGCAGGTGTGACCATGACTACCAGAGATGACTGTGTACAAGGTAGATTGGGCAAGATGTGATGGGGGGGCTTGCTCAGAGTTAATTCAGGCAACAGATTAGATCACTGTTCATGCATTGTCTCTCTCCCTTCCACTTATCACTATCCTCCCTTTGTCTTGCTTATATTACTTATCACAGTCTTCTCTCATTGTTCAACAGGTCATTTATACCTGTGAGTGCAATCTGAACAAATCATTGTCTCACACTGCACTTGCAGGTAAGCCATTACTTTACTTAGCTACCATCATCTCACACTGCACTTGCAGCACACATACTCACTAGATCTATGCTACACTACATTACATGTCTTTTGTCACCCACCCACCATCCCTATTCAATCCTTCATTCTACCAACTGTTCACTCTACCTTAAACTTACAAGTCCCCAGTAGTTAGCTTGAGTCTTCTGGTTCCTCTCTCTCTTGGGAGGGAAAACCAGTACTTGAGAACTTTTCAGACTCAAAGAAATACCATTTTCTTTTTGCAAACACATGATCAAAACTTGAGTCCACTTTCCTTTCACTCACATGACCACTCCTTAATCTGCTACCCATAATCAACCTCACCACCTCAGCCTTGCAAATCAATTGCATCAAATTAAATGCAAATCCATTGAAAATGATGAACCTGATGTACCTCTTGCTGATGACAACTCCAATAATATCAATTTGACTGCTTACACTGCTCTAAAACATGAGTCTACCAACTCATTCTATCAAATGGTCATACAAACTGCATCTCAGTGGTACTTGCCTCAATTCATACTTGTTTTATTGTGATTTTGGATTCTGGATGCATGACACACATATTGCAGGATTGTGAATATTTCTGGATGTACAATCCTAATGCTGCTGTTCCAGTTGGTACAGCAAATTGTGGTACACTCCAAACACTGGCCCATGAACAGGCTTGTTTTTGTGCTCACATCAGTAGTCAACATATTGTTATCAATCTCAAAGATTGTCTTCATGCCCCTGACATATCCATTAATCTCTTGTCAGTTGGATTGATGGTTGAACATGATCTCAAATTGTTGTGTAAGAAGGGATAAACATTTATTTTCTTTCCTAATTCAGCTTCATCTTTGAAGGCCAGTCTCCATAAGCAATGGCCCATAATTGCATATCATTCCTTTTCTGTGATTCCATTTGTCCAACCAAATTTTCAGACAATTCAGCTCTTTCATTCCCTGCCATAGCCTCATCATCATTCCCTCATCTTGAAGTAACCCCTGCCTTATGGCACTTGTGTCTGGGACATCTGGGACAAGACACTACAAAGGCAGTTCCCACCAAGAACTATGCAAATAGGGTTGCTTATGATGGTTCTTTTACAAACAATCATTGTATACCTTGCATCCTGGAAAAGAGACCTGCTCATCCATTTGATCATTTTCAGCATAGAGCTTCTGCTGTATGTGATCTCTTGCATATGGACTCTTGGGCACACCCCTCTGAGGATGACTCTGTAAATGAGTTTGTGGACAGGATGAAGAGGGCACAGGAGGAGGCAAAAGCTGCATTGGTAAAGGCCAAGAAGGACATGGCATGCTACTACAACCATTGCCAGATACCAGCCTTGGTTTACAAGCCAGAGGACCATGTGTATTTGGATAGCTCAGATATTAAGACAACAAGGCCATCTCCAAAACTGTTACATTGTCATCTTGGCCCCTTTGTGGTAGAGAAGAAGGTAGGGCCTTTAGCATACCAACTTAAGCTCCTAGCAGGCCTATGCCAATTGCACCCAGTCTTCAATGTTGTCAAATTATTTCCAGCCCTGGAGGATCCAATCCCAGGCTGCTGCCCTAAGCCACCCCCTCCACCAGTTCTGGTTGATGATGAGGAGGAGTATGAAGTGGAGAGGAAATCTTGGATAGCAGAATATTCCGAGAGAAGTTGCAGTTCAAGGTGAAATAGAGGGGATATGGCATTGAGGACATCTATTGGGAACTGCAGGCTAATGTACATGCACCAACCCTGGTCCAGGACTTCTACTATAGGCATCCCAATGCCCCAAAAGCCATTTGAGGCATCTACCCCATTTCATCAGCAGACCAGGCAATTTGTGACTTCTTCTACTCAGTATGTCAAGATGCTGCATACTAGGGGGGGGGGTGATGTCAGGGGATGTCCCAGTCCCCCTCTGTCATGTTCAACCTCCTTATGGTTTTCCTTTATTCTCCTTTGCTTTTCCTATCTGCTGGTCCCAGTTCTAGCCCTCAGGCTGCACCAGTTCTCTGTCTGTGATTCTGACAAGTGTTGCCCCTTCCACATGGCCTCTTACCAGACTCCTGGATTGTTTGCTGTATTCTGGACCTGCCACTCATTGTAGGCCTCCCATCCTTGGACCACAAGTATCTTTGACCAAGGACTATCTTTTGGTTATATTGGTATGTGGTCACATGCTGGGAGTCTGGAGATCAAGACCATTTATGATGGATTTCCACTTTTTGATTGGACTCTGGATTTGGTTGTTGTTGAGTGTTGTTTCCAGAAGCTCTAGAGTAAATTTTCTGAACACTGGCATTGGGGATCCTTAGACTTGTTCTCTTTGGATCTCCCTCTGCCAGGTGAGTAGCTAGAACTCTAGAACTTCTTGTAGATACTAAATAGACTTTGGATCTCCCTCTGCCAGTTGTGTGATTGAGCCACAGCCTCCAGAGGTCACCCTTACAGTTGGGGAACAAAGAATGAGTGAAGGTAATGTAACTGAGGGACAAACACAAACTAGTTGCTAGCCATAGTTGCTAGCATTGCTAAGTTGTAATAACACTAAGGGTGCCTGTAGTTGGCACCCACACTAGATTGAGGTCAAGGTCATCAAGACTTGTTGCTAAGTTATTGGTGGTGACAAGAAAGAGCAATAAGAAATCTGAAGCTAGTAAGCTAAGAGCTAATGAGGGGAACAGTACTCTGTGCATTGTTTTGTCTCTATGTACAGGCAGTATTTATACTGTTTGTAGGTATAGTATGAAGAAAGGAAATATTAGTCACTGCCAGCAATGGTGTCTGCAAAAGTTTTTATGATACATACTGGATGTCAGTATGGTAACTAAGTATATATATGTGATGTCAATATAATGTGTAAAAATTGTCAATCACAAGAAAAGAGCATTACCAACATCAATACTTGAAGTGTAGATGCTATTCAAGTATGTTTGTAAGCTAAACAAGAAAAATGATAAGTAAGAAATCACATGTCCTTTGATATATCCATTTTTGAAAGGAGGTATAATGATTGCCAGGTAATGTTGCTAGCAATTGTTGCTAAAGGAAGGTCTTGGCTTTATTGTTCTAGACCCAAGGGCTAGACTCCATGTGATTGGGCTCATGATCCAGAAATCTCATGGTTGCTATTGCCAAGGCTACATCATTCCAGACCTTGGAGCTAGACCCCACATGAAAAGTGTCATGACTTGTGCATGGTCATGTGCAATATAGTCAGATGCTGTCCAATCAGAAATGCCAAAAACAGTGCTCAGCAACAATTGGATCTTATCACCACCATTTCCAGTAGGACTACACAAGCCTACCTCCACAACAAATGTAAGGACCCTACTCTAGGGCCCCAGTGCTGACTCACAGGTGAGATCCCATATCCCACCCCTTTCTTGTGTTCTCCTATTCTTGTGAGTCCATTGACAGACTCAAGAGGGGGGTATGTAACAGAGCACCCATTACTCACCCTTAACTGTATACTATTTTACTATTAGTATTATTATCATTACTATATGGTAGCATCACATGATGCTACCTATAATTACCATTATTATAATTACATAAGGCAGCACCTTACTTCATACTTTGTAGACAGAATCACAACTGGTTTTAACTTACAAAGTGTGAACTGTAAGCTGCACAACCCATAATGGAAATGTTACACCCATCTCTTACATGCTGCTACATATATTCTGGGAAATCTCCTGCTGGCAGGCACACTCTTTGACACTTCATTTCCAGCATGAACTTGAATGCTATACTAAGGTGCCAGCAGTGCAAGCAACCAAAATCAACAGTTCTCAGGCAAAGAGATCTCATGCCTGCTGAAGAAAAGACAAGGATCATCCCAAACTCTAGAGGATTACTTGTTTCCTCAACCTCAGACCATTTGACCTCACTACCCACCATTAAGAACCAATGGAGATGGGTCTTCATGATGGCTGTTCCAGCCTTTTCAGGATGCATTGCTATGGCTGGCCTCACTAGCACTTGAATGCAGTCCACCTTTCCTAGGAAGGTGCAAGCCTTGACATCTAGCTCAGTAACCTGAAAAGCATGGCCAGGGGTGGAAGACATTGTTGGTCAAGTAGGCAGTGTCAGATGTTTACAGAAAGAGAGTGGGAATTTGACAAGGTTTGAAATTGATGCCAGAACTATTAAAACCTTTGAAAATGGTGCATAAACTACCTAGTGAATTATAAGACTTTGACAGTTGACTAGAGACAGTCAAAATTTCAGTCCAGAGGAGGATGATAAGACCATATTGTCACTAAGCACCAATTTCTGTCTCCTATGTTTTTGATGTCTTCCAGATTTTCCAATTTCTATGCAATGTGACAGTCACATGACTTTGTCACATATGATCTAGACTCTCAGCCCATTGGATGACTTTTCCCTTAGGTTGACTAGCAAACTCTATTGACTTCCTAGCAAAGTGGCCAATCACATATCTTATTCTGATATTATTGACACAGTTTTCTTGTTACTTGATTTAATTTTACTCCTCTACTACATGACAGCCTAGTGACTGGCATACTGACTGTCATTCCAGGTGTCTACTCTAGCTCTCTCAGCAGGCTGGATGTCCAGCCTGTTTATATATTGAACCTCTGTGAGGTTGAGGTGCTCAGGCACTCTCTTGTTAATTTCATTCCACTGCTGTAGATCAGTCATGCATATTCCATACTTGGATCACCACTGGTCAAGGAGTGCATTGCATTCTGACCTGACAACATGAGTAGATGATGAATGTCATTTGGGGAGCCACCAGCACTCCCAGATGGATAAACAAGCAGGGTGAACTACTACTAGTAGTTCACTATGTGAGACACACTATATGGGCAACTTACCTGCCCTTGATTGCCATTGACATGTGCAGTTGGGCACATGCACCAAAATGGACTCAGCTCAATTAACATTGATGGGACCAACTGGTTCTACCTCAGATATACCAATGTAGGGACCATTTGATGGCCCCAGTGCTGTTTTGTGGGTGGGATGCTATATCCCACCTCTTGATTGTTTTCTAACCAAGTGTGAGACTGTTGACAGTCTCAAAAGGGAGGTATGTAACAGAGCATCTGCATGACCTCCTCATTACCATCTTGACTCACCTGTATCTCTAACCACCAACTGACTACAATGTATGACACATGCACTTGTAGTGCCCTACCCTGGCTATACAGTTCTTCTGTCATCCAAGATCCCTCCATCTCTACCTACATCACATGCCTCCCATTTACCTCCAACATGTGTTGTGATCCTCCTCTCAATATAATTATCATTCAAAATCTCTCCATGTTCAATGTAGGTTGCCAGTTATTTGTGAATCCAGATCTTAACAAGGTGATCCATAGCTAGGATGAGACCTAACACAAGGGCACCAGTGACAATGATGCCAGACTCAAGTGCAGTGGGCAGTTTGATTTGGAGTACAATATCTTCAGTTGTTCCCATATGCCAGACAAAAATCATTACAATTAGATGTCATATAAGCCAGTCAAGACTTCTTCTGGGCTGAGCCAAATTCATAAAATGTTTATACAAGCATTTCCTTGCTAAGAAGGGACTTGTACAATGGATCACAGCAAACTAGATATAGGGATACATAGATCATTGGAAAAGGATTAAAAATAAATTTGAAAGATCTCACCAGGACAAGGAGATTGGTTTGAACACAGAAAAGCAAGCATATTGGCCTTGGAGACTCTGCTTGACAAATCAGCCACCTTCAAGATTCTTAAAATATCAGAAGTGCAACAACCAGAATGATACACTGCACCTGGAAGGATATTTGACACAGTACACCTAAACCTAAACCTTTGTCGTTGTTTCCTACCTGGAAGGTTCCTAAGCAAACCGTGGAAGAGTTGTTTGTTATGTGACCTCGAGGTAGGAAATGGCAGACCCTGCAAGAATGAAGTAACATAAGGATCGAACACCAATTACTAGCTATATTTTTTGCAAACAAGCACAAGATCGATGTCCTGATGTAAGTAGTATAACTTCTAAACGGCGGCGCGTGTTAGAACGGAAAATCTTAGTCGAAGGGAATTTCCGGCAATCTCCGAAAGTCACATGCCTGCGAAGGATTTGGCTGGATGAAAATAGCCTTCCACTATCCGATAATCAACAAGTGCTATAGATTCTCATCACCAGCATTCTAAACAACAAAATATGCCTTATACACAGAGCCATCTAAAATTCAAGGTCGCTTTCCAAAATGCTTTGAACAGTGGAAAGGAAGCTCCTTGGTATGGAGTGTATAATTGGATTTTATCCCAGGTCATATTCCTCGACCTGTGCGATGTCCATCCTCTCAACCAACTCACCACCATCACATACCCTCAGTTTCCCCTCACAAAGGACATCGACACCGACATGCGTGAAGAATATGAAGACGACGACGATGACGATGATGACGATGATGACGATGATGACCATAATAATGATAATGACGATAATAACGACAATGACGATATTGACATTAATGATGATGATGACATTACCATGGACCTGATGAATGCCGAGGATCTCGCACATGGCGACACAAATCGTGACACACTCTCAACCCTGCCCGGTCTGGTAAGGGCAATGGCCCCAAGTCCTGAGAGTGACAACCCCAATTTTCACTCTAGCAACTTTGATCCGCCATCGAGTCCTCTGGCTCGTTATCAGAAGGCCCGCAGCGTGGGCCCTGATGCACGAGTCACGATGGCCCCTAGCCCTCCTGAACTCAGAATTAATTGCCATTCACAGACCAAACGGTCTACACGAATCCCGGACTTTGTCGAGATTTTACATCTTGACGGCGATCATTTGATATCAACAGTGCTCCTCATTGTGGAGATCAAAAAGCAAACGACCCTCACTCCTAGCTTCTTCGAATTTCACTCTGTCCTCAGACAAACCAGGCGGCAGGCAATGCATGCCTTTCTTTCGGCTGATTTTCTGCATGTTAGCACTATCGGTGTTATTATTGCACTTGGGCAGCATTGGAAATACTTGGAATACACGCGCTCGATGGTCCTCGATGACCTGGACTTGCGATCGTCGTCGCAACAGTCATATGGTTCGATGTCTGCTTCTCCTGACAGTACGGGACGCCGAAATTGGTCAAAGTATAATAAATTTGAGGAGAAATGCAAGCCTGGTCATTTCTATTGTACCCTTGGTACCACAAACTCAGATGAGGCATTTCTTGTGGTGCGACAGCGCATGAGACAACTGGCTCATGGGCTTGCGAGTGCCATGGAATCCCAACTCGTCTCGAGTCAATAAATCTACTATTGGATTATGTTGGCATGGCAAGCTACAGGAAGTCCTTCTGATATGCCACGACACGTTCACACCCAGCGACGCCGTTGATAATTATTGCACTCCGCAATGCAAGAATTTCATCTTGGTTTACCCTCATGACAACATTTTACATTTATCCTGCTGTCGTAAAGAACACTTCCATCTCTGTTCCGAAACCCTGCAGTTTACATTTCGTTAGCTTCACAGATTAAAACTTATATTGTGTTTCCAGACTCACTTTGCATCGGCTATTGCTCACGCTACCGTGCGCGGCGCATCAACAGTGGGATAAGATATATGACTTACAGTATTACTTGTACTTTTACTGATCGTTACAACGCCTAGTTTCTCAGCGTCAACTAAGGCAACGTATCGTAGTGATTGCACGCCATCACTGAGTTTCGTAATGACAATAATGTACAATGCAGCCAATATATGCCTCCCTGTCTCATAAACTCCAAAATTCGTCCAGATGTCATCAGAATGAGGAATGATTCCAATTTCTACCAATTGAGGCATAAAGCTCGCAGTAGTGGTAGCCGAGTTCTCTGTGAGAATAGATAGGTTGAGTTTAGGAGTCTAGAATGCCGACAGAATTAACAGCCTAAAATTTGTTAGAAATGAGATAGGCCTTGGCACATGACGTTAACAATACATAACTCAGACGTTCCGTCGAGTGAAGCCTAGTGAAGCCAAGTATGGAGAGATTCCAGAATCTAGAGTGACAAGTAAGTCTGAAAACGTATGTATTATTAAAAGGCCGAGTCCATTGTATGAATTGGTACAGATCAGAAGACAAGAACGAGATGAGTGATCAACTATGAACATACGCCATAGAGAACGTAGAAAACGAGTATCTAGCGTTAAAAACCGCGTGGCGCGGCAGCCATCCAGAAACTATTTTCCACCGACGATTATGTAAGCATCGATATACCAGCCTGCCTCCGCTCCCATAATACTTTGCAATTCATTGAACTGTGACTGTGTCGGGCGATTGCGGTATGATTTAGGCCGTGTGTCGCACACGGCCAGAATAGAATCACATTGGCGGTCGCGATGAGCTTCGAGGTTAAGCGCATCCACCCCTTCAGGAAGAACAGGATGGTAGTCAAGATTCTTGATTGTTGAGGATACGCGCAGTAGCCGCAACGCTATTTCGATTTTGTCCATAATGTCGAAATCGGGAGCATAATTCTTAATGCGATGAGAATTCAGTTCGCAGTAGGCGGAAACCCAATCCACAGAAACAGGAAAGCCGTAGTACATGTGATGGCCCTTATTTCTAGAAGTGCGTTTAGGAAGTGGGAGGAACATCTGATCGGGGGTTGCTGGGTTATCTAGCGGCAATTTGGGTTTGGGTGCGTCCTCCAACTGGAAGCAAATCACTGAGCTAGGCGCTCTGATTATAGATAAGGAGAGAAAGCTTCATACAGTAAGGGCATCCATGGCTTGATGAAAGGATTGCATAGAGAAGGCAGAGGAATATTGACTTGTTGTGGACGATGGTTTCTTGAATCCCGTTCAACAACGTGGGCAAGAGATGGCCACATCCAATCCCGTGACCCACAATTACAAAATCAAGTCCGGGATTTCCCGCAGTGGTCCTGAACGGCCTCCAGGTTTCGACGATCGTTGGGGTCACGTTCACCGAGACAAACTCCTGATCTTCCATGATGAAATTCTTGTTAACCATCGGTTCCACTTCACTGGCCATCTCCGATGCCACTCGTCTCCCCAAGCCCGACATCGCCTCATCACCTCTCACATTGCGCTTCATCTCCCCTAGTCAGTACGACCCAGATCTAGCCTGATGACGCAACCATAATCATCTCACCTCTACCACCTCCATTTGCAATGCTTATAGCTTCAATCTAGGCTAGTTGATGTCATCTACCATTAACCTAGGAGAAGACTTGCATGCTTGAGCAAAATTGTATTGAGAAAATGTGTTCTACTGCCACAGAAAGGTCTTGTGTCCCTCACCCGGAATGGTTAGAGTGCTTTATTTCTCTGTTTCATGGCAATGATCACACAGATAAGTATGGTGACACATGTTTGAAATGAAATTTTTGGCACTGGAGCAGTAAGATTGATACTCAAACTAAGTCAAAGGCATGGTACCTCAGGTGTGTATACAAGATAGGAAAGTTTTTGTACAATTAGTTACAGGGCATTTATGTGTCCTTGAATGAAACATGTTATAGCTGATAGTCAAGGACTATGATTTTGTCTCACTTCCTTTTCATATGCATCAATTTAACATTTCTTCTCATACTTTTCTTGAGCCTTGACACATAGGTGCAGATACAATCACCATAGTTCCATGTGCAATGCTATTGACCATTGTCAAGATTGCAATGGGCACAGTTTTTCCATTCTTCATTGTTTGATTTCTTGATTATGGGAGGTTGAAGATAAGGCTGTATGTGACCATCATTGCTCAGTTGAAGGATCCTTGGATGTTGAAGTAATCAAGTTGATCATCTGCTTCACCTAACTCCTGGGTGCCAAATGCAGAAAAGCTATTCATGACATCAATACCTTGTGAGATCCCTTGAAGGTGGAGACTTACACATTGAATGACATATTGGGTATTTGTTTGAGTGGGCAAAGAGTTATCCATAACCAGTTCTCTTTAAGTTGATAACTGGGAGCTCATTTTCTCACAAAAGTATTGAATCAATCACAATGGGTACAGCATACCTGGTGGGTTACAGACACAGGCTCAGGTTCAGGTCACAATCAGGTTGAGCTCTGCATGCCTCCACCCAACTCATGCAACATCACAGATAATCAGAACCAGGGACACTGGACTTACAAGGATGAACATTGAGTGATGGCCTTGTCAATCATGCCTGTAAGCATTGGCCACATATTGTAGATTTTGCAATGTAAGCTGGGCTTGTTTCTGAGGTTGGTAGCTACCAGGACTAACCTCAACTGAACTCAAACAAATGGCCAGGAAAGGTAGCAACAATGGGCTTGTCTGTACCTCTTTTGGCTGAGCCTTAAGCTATGAGCCAAGCCAGAAATAAGGGCACAAGTCAAGCAAGGTCCCAGAAAGCCTGCTAGAGACAAGAGTGGTACTAGATTGCTAGTGCAAGGCATATTCTCACATCAGTTTGGCACACTTCCTGTGGCTTCTTTTATGGCATATCTTGCCATATTCAGGTATATGAGTGTGCTTCTTCTCTTTGGCTGTCTTTCTCTCTCAATAATTCCTCTGTACAGCAGGGCTTGCAGTGCTTTGCTCAGGCTTGCACCATTATTAACAAAACCAGGTATCTGCTTTATAGCTGTATATCTTAAATCAGTTTCTGCATCTGATTGGACCCTTTTTTTTGTAAGGGCCCTCCACTCCTTCATTACCTTCAGTTCTGCTATGACCTTTGACTTTTGTTAATATAGTATGGCTTGATCTTGTCCTCAAATGGGAAATAGCTCCTTTCATTGTTTCCCTATTCTCTTTCCTTTATCCAGCCTACATCTTCCCACTCATTGAGTTACTCTTTGTGAGTCACTGCAGATCTTAAGGCAGTCCCTTGTCTCTGCATCACAAGCAGCAATGTAGATTGCAAAGGCTTCTCCTGCATTATTTGATTGTGTGATGTTTCTTGGCACTTGCTGTAGCAATATAAAGATTAGCTTCCTTGCCATACCACACTACAGCACCAGCTTTGTGTCTTTTTGACACATGAGCCATCAGTATACACTTTTTCTCTGCATGGAGGGCCTATCACATTGGTCGGCTCCCTATCTGCCAATGTATGAGTGGTCTCCTTCTCTGTAAAGACTCTGAAGCCCTTGCTCAGGGACAGGTGTATCATCATCTCTTTATAAAAGATGATGAGTTTACTCTTTATGTTGATATTGTCTAGGTTTACTTCCATGTCCTGTTTATCTTCAGGCCACATAGTGTTTGAGTTCTACTTCTGTAACAGTTGGTTACAGGGTAGGGCACTACAAGTGCATGTGTCAGACATTGTAGCAGAACATGTTTTGTGTTGTATGCTACATGTCCAGCAGAGTCCTCTGCATTGTAGCAGAAGTTAACAATGTTACATCTGCAATGGTGCCATTGCAATGTTACAATGTGTTGTCATAAACACTCTGAGCAGACATCTTTGACTGCCCTCTTGGTTTGCAGGAGTTGTACATTGTATTGTTGTCAACAGTATCAGTGGACATCTGCTGTCCACTTTCCATTGCTATATGACATCTGTTGCAAAAAGTGCTTCCATTAGCCAGTGTGTGCTGTCATATAACTCTTTAGGCTGCTCTATTGTTGATTTTTTTGTCGGTTGCTGGGTCCCATCACAAAAGCATATCTGTTACAGAAGCATTTCTGTTCAAAAGCTCTCAGTTTGTCTGTATAGATATTTGTTGAAATCTATCAAAGTGTTAGGCATGGAAAGCCATCACAGAAGCATTTTTGTAGGGGCAATAAGTCATCACAGAACTGTTCATCCATTGCAAGCTCAGTGGAAATGACCATGCCAATGATTTGGGCACTCCACAGATGATTAGTGAAAATATCATTCTTAGGACAGTATCATGGCTTAGTGGTTCAAAGTGCCATAAGGTTATGCTTCTCTTTTTCAGGATGAGGATTTGAATCCCTGATCTGACAATTGTCTACTGATTTGGTCTTTCATTTTATTTATTGCACTTTTTCTCCTGTACTCTAACTGATGTTTGGGCACACTCTGAAGCAAATTACTCTCATGGTTTGGGTATTCAGGCCAGCTACCTGCCAAATTCTTGATTGCTGCAGTACTCTACAGATGCTCTTAATTTGCTTGATATAGCAGGCCCCTGTGGCTTAATGAGTTTGAACATTAGAGGTCTGCTGATGTCTGCAGCCTCATATGCTCAGGTTGAGGGTTTGAATCCCTTGCTTGATTCTGATGGTATGGAAACATTTTTTAGTCATCATTTTAATCAGCCATTGTTTGTTTCAACATTAACTTGCCTGATATAACAGGCCCTCATGGTTTAATGAGTAAGAATGTCAGAGCTCTGCCAATGTCTGCAGTCTCATATGCTCAGATTGAGGGTTCGAATTCCTTGCTTGACATTCATTGTCTATGAATTTGTTTTTAATTGTCCACTGTTTGCTACAACATATGCTTGTAGCCAGCTTATCTTTCCAAAGCACTATGCTTCAGTGGTCTGGATTGATCATCATTCCAGTTCAACCATCTGTCTGGTTGAGGGTTTGAATTCCTTGCTTGACATTCTGTAGTTAATGAAAGGTTTTTTAGTCATCATTTCAATTGACAATTGTTTGTTCCAGCAAATACCTATAATGAAATGCTATTGTGAACCACCATGGATCAGTGTTTGGATTGTTGGTTAAGCCACACTCCAACCATTGGGCCTAGGGTTCAACTCCCTCCCTTGACCTAGCAATTTGTAATGATTGAGTTTTTCTATTTGATTTCAGCTATTCCACATAACATCTGATGGCTTTAAATGTTTTGTAGCTTCAATTGTTTTGGAGATTCCTACAGGTGCCACACTTTTCCCTGGTGGTCCAGTGTATACCTATTTCTGCTGCTAGAGGCCTTCCAGCAACAGCTGCTGGTGGTCCAGTGTATACCTATTTTGGCTGCCAGAGGCCCTCCAGCAGTGGCCCTTCTGGCAGGGGTTGGAAATGCAGTACACCCATCCTCTCTGGCACCACAGTGTACTCTCATTTCTTCTATCAGCAGTGTGGCCACAGCATCTTTTTTGCATCTTTTCTCTTCATATTTACAGGGATTCTATTTACATCAATGGGCTCCATCCTCCAAGTTCTGATTCCAAATCCAAAAAGAAACTAGTGTTGCTTATATACTCAAAGTCAAGTGGTGTATATGGATCCTCTGGAAGGGTTCCCACAACACTTGA
>JABAJY010008133.1:0-15587 GCA_017607575.1 Termitomyces sp. Mn162
AAAGAGACAAAGGAGATCTCAAGCAGAGAGATTGAAAGAGGATGCAGCTCATTACATCCAGGGATCTACAACTCCAATAAGAAGTAGTACTCACAATAAGTCCACTCAAACAGCCCAGCATCATTGACAGACTGCATATTCTGGCAGATTTCATTTTCCATTGCTCCCAACAGATATATCTGGCACTACTTCCAGTAGGACTTTCCAATGGTGCAACCTTTCTGCTTGTAGCATATTGTTATTCCAGAAATGCTCAGTAGCTCCAATAAGGTTCAATAAAAAAATTTACAGGTAATAAACAAAAATAAGAAAAATTGGCATGGAACATGATAGACAATGCAAGGACAGGGGGTCAAACCCAGAACTTGCTGGTATAGAAAGCTTCAAAGCTTCAAAGGGAATTCCACTACACCATAGGAGGTGTTACACACATGCAATTGAAAATGATTGTTTGTTGAAACATTTACACTAGATTGTGCACAGATATTGCCAGCTACAGGAGTTGAACCTGCAACTAACACAATACATTGATCAGACTGATGGAAGACTTCAAAGTTTGAAAGCCATTTCCACTAGAAAATAGACATTGTGATGTAAAAGTGTCATAGAATATGCTTGATAATGCAAACACTGGGGGTCAAACCCAGAGGTCGCAGGGATGGAAGGCTAACAAGCTTCAAACACAATTCTATTACAGCAGAGAACTGTGTTTGGTTCAGTGACAATGCAGTATGTGTTCAACAAAGAAAAAGTGAAAAATTATATCAAAGGAGAAAAAGCCAGAAAATATCAAAGAGGCTTAATGCCAGTTACAGGAATTGAACCTGCAACTGCCACATCAGATTAATACAAAGTGTCAATGCAGTACCAAGATCAAAAATACAAATGACATAGTAACATTGGCAGTTACAGGAGTCAAACCTGCAGCTGCCACATAACTGTTAGGGGACTTCCATTTCCAACCTCCATGACTTGTTCTAGCATCTCCATAGCTTGTTCAACATCTCCAGAGCTCATTCCAGAACCCCAAAGATCTCTAGAGACCCATGGAACTTTTTGTATTACCTCACCAATCATCTTCCTAGGGTTAGGGCTAGCTCTGGCCTTCTGTACATTCATTCCCATGCCTCCACTGCCCACTGATGTGCTGCACTGAGCAGCAGGATCCTTAGACTTGTTTTCTTTGGATTCCTCTCTACTAGGTGATTAGTTACTGCTTGTATCTTTGTCTACTTGCTAATATACTTTGGATTCCCCTCTGCTAGCTGTGTGACTCAGATCCACCACCCCAGAGGTCACCCTTACAGCAGAACAAGTCTCCTAAAACTGGTCTGGAAGCCCCTCATAGCTACAGGGAACCTCTGAGCTTCTATCTGTCATTTCCCTACCATGATTAAGCACCACATAGTTCTATGTCTCAGCCTGCCAACCCAGACACCCCCATGGAGGCTCTAGCTGCACAGAACAGAGCCTGGACCTGCCTGCCACACCTAGAAAACCAGGTGCAACTCATGCAATCATCTCTTACCCACCATACAACCAAACTCTCCACCTTCTATCAAACCACAGATCTTATCTCCCAATCACTCCAGGCACTGCTTGAGTGCCTGCCTCCTACCTCCACACCTCCCTGGTCATGGAACCTACCCCAATCACTTCTGTATCTGTCTCTGCAGCTCCAGTGACTCTACAGCTGTGGATTCCATGTTCTGCACTTCCAGACATGTACAATGGTGCTTGCTCCAGTGGGAAATGTTTCCTCCAGTCCTGCCTCACTTATATCCACCTCAGCAGGGATGCCTTTGACTCTGACATGTTGAAAATAGCCTGGGTACTGTCATACATGAAGACCAGATGTGCCTCCACCTACACATTGTGAGTCTTCTGTCACCCCAGAGGTGTGGGAAGTTTCCTGGACTGGGCTGCCTTTGAGAAGGACCTCTGAGTGGAGTTTTTCCCACTCAACCCTGCCAAAACTGCCACCTTGATGCTATGTAACTGAGAGCAATACAGGCAGGGGAAGCAAATTCTGAAGAAGTACATCAACTCCTTCCAGGCACTGGTTGAGCAAGCCACCTACTCCAATGGCCTTCAGTTATGCCTCACATTCCAGGACGGCCTGCACTCTGCACTGGTGGAATGCATCAACAATCTTGCAGAGGGCCACCCAGATGACAAAAGGATTGCTTTGCAGTATGAGGTAGCCCAGGATCAGTGGCAACTCATGGAGATTTGATGGGAGCTCCACTGCATGCACCCCATGCTGCACCCTGCACTGGTCACCAGCCTCCAATACTCTGCACCTGCTTGCCCAGCAACTGCCCCCACTCTGACCATCTCCATGCCATACTCCTTGCTACCAGGCATCCCTATGGATGTGGACACAGCCTAACAGCTCTGCACCACACTATCACTGTATTAGAGATGCAAGAAGCCTGGGCATTTTGCACCACTGCCCCTTGGGTCTCGAAGTGTGTTACTTCTCCATAACAAAGCAGGAGGAACTCCTCCTGCAATTGCTGGCCATGAAGAATCCTGCTGGAGCTCTATTGCTAGACAAGCCAACACTGGAGTTGACCCTGAAGGAGATCAGTGCTTCCACATCACCCCCAGAACTGGAGAAGGATTTTTAGTCAAGCAACAGATGAGGTGTATGCCTCCATTGCTGAGTACTAACAGGTTCTCATGTCTGTCATTAGAAAATGAAATTGCTTTTTCTGATGCCCCTCATTCTAAAACAGAAAAACCTCAACATTTCCCTCCAGATGTATAAATACCAACTCTGGAGCCTCTGTCAAGTCCCCCAATGCCAGCTAGGGTCCACTGGTGCTGCCCTGCCTGGGTGTACCAAATGCTTTGGCAGTATATAGTGGTTTTGAGCCCATCCACCAACTCCCTGTGCCTTGATGTGGAGATAAAGACCACAGACACCCAGCAAGCCCATGGAGTCACCACTCTCCTAAAGAGCAGAGCAATGGGACTGTTCTTGGACTTGGAGTTTGTCAAATGCCACAGCCTGACCATGCAGCCACTCCCCAAGCCCATTCCAGTCTTCAACATTAACAGAATACCTAACAAAGCAGATGCCATCAATTCCATAGTTGACCTTGTTCTCCATTATCAAAACCATGCAGAGCATGCAGTCTTTGCTGTCACCAGCTTGGGCAGATAGGACATGATCCTTGGCTTCACATAGCTCTGCAAGCACAATCCCAAAGTAGACTAGACCAAGGGCAAGGTAACAATAAGCAGATGCCCTCAGAAGTGTTCTGCCTGTGCTACTGAGGCCAAGGAAGAATGCCAAGCTTGAATTCAAGAGCATGTGGCCATCTGCATGTGTTGTGCTGGGCCTCTCCCCTTTGCCAACCTGAATCTCCTGAATCCCCCACTCCTGGCATTTCCCCATAGAGGCCCTCTACAAGGATGACCAGAGTAGTGGTGGAGCCCCAGAGGAGGAAGGCAGAGAGGAGGAAGGCAGTAACACAGACCAGAGCTCCCAGAGGAAGCAATAGAGCTGAGGGACTAGATCTATGCCACCATCTTATGTCTGTTGCCCTCTATTGCAGAGATCTGTGCTAGCCAGACCACATCCCAGCAGCTGGCCCAGGTGTTTGCTGCTGACTCCACACTTCAGGAGTTCTGGAACATTGTACCCCCCTACCTCCATGTGTTTAAGGATGTGTTCTCTAAGGCCTTGTTCAACTCACTCTCAGAGTGCAAGCAGTGGAACCATGCCATAGAGCTATTGTGTAATGTCAACCTCTGGAGCGGTGGATTGGAGTCACACAGCTAGCAGAGGGGAATCCAAAGTATATTAGTGGAGTAGACAATGATACAATCAGTAACCAATCACCTAGCAGAGGGGAATCCAAAGAGGACAAGTCTAAGAATCCCCACTGCTCAGTGCAGCACATCAGCAGGTGGCAAAGGTATGGAAACTACTGTACAGAGGACTAGAGCTGCTTCTAACCCTAGGGCAATGATTGCTGAAGTAATACAGAGAACTCTGCAGTTCTCTGGAGATTTCCAAAGTTTTAGAAAGAGCCTCAAAGATGTCAAACAAGCTGCAGAGGTGCTGGAATCAGTCACGGAGGTTGGAAATGGAAGTCCCCTGACATCACCCCCCCCTCTAGCATGCAGTGCCTCAACACATGAGGTAAAAGAAGTCCCTGATCACTTGGTCCACTAGTGAGATAGGGTAGATTCCTTGTATGGCATGCAGGGCATCTGAATGTCTCTAGTGGAACTCCTTGATGAGTCTGGGGGTGTGCATGTTCTCCCATGGCTTCCAGAAGATATCCTCAATTCCGTAGCCTTTCCACTTCACCTTGTACTGTAGTCATCTCTGGAATAAATAGCTATCCAGAATTTCCTCCACCTTTTATTCCTTGTTGTCATTGACCACCATGGAGGGTGGTGGAGGTGGCAGATGACACTCCAGAATAGGATCCTTAGAAGCTGGAGTTAGTTTGACCATGTTGAACACTGGATGAAGCTGGCACATCCCCACAGGGATCCAGAGTTAATAAGCCAAGGGTCCTACCTGTTGTTCCACTGTGAAGAGTCCCAACTGATGGTGCAATAGCTTTTTTGAGGGCTGGATAGTTGGAATGTCAGAGGCATCCAGGTAGACTTGATCTCCAGGCTGATATTTGCACTCTAGGGTCCTCCTGCAGTTGTAGTATCACACCATGTTGTCCTTTGCCTTTGCCAGCACTGCTCAGGCCTCCTCCTGTGACCTCCTCATTTGGTCCACAAATTTGTTTACTGCCTCATTCTCCAAGGGTTGGGCCCAGGGTTCAAAACTCATGCATGGATGCCATTCCATATTGAGGAAGAATGGGGAGAACTGGGTGTATGTGTGAACATGGTTGTTGTATTGGAACTCAGCATCAGAGAAGAGTCCATCCCAGTCATCCTGGCACTCATTGCAAAAGAGGCAGAGGTACTGCTCTAACTCCTGGTTTATGTGTTTGGTCTGGCTATTGGACTGCAGGTGGTAGGTGGTGGAAGTGTGGAGCTTCACTCCAAGCAGTCAGTAGAGCTCCCTGGTGAAGTCTGCCACAAATTGTGGTCCCTGATCAGAGACATAGGCATTGGAGAGGCTGTGGAGCTTCCAGACATTCTTCCAGTACAGGTTCACAGCACCCATGGTGGAGCAATTGGTGTGAGTTGGAATGAAGTGCACTTGCTTGCCATACAGGCCTACCACCACCATGATCACATTGTAACTATGGGCATTAGGGAGCTCTACAATGAAGTCCATGGAAGCCACACTCCATTGTTTTATGGGCATGGGCAGTGGGTGTAACTGTTGATAGAGGAGTTGGCATTGAGGCTTGGTTCAGAGGCAGAGATCACATGTACTAGTGTAGGATCCAATATACTGGGACATCTGGGGCCACCAGTAGTTCTACAATACTAGCTCCAGTGTCCACCATCTGGGGTGCCCTGTGATGCAAAAGTCATGGTGTTGCTCCACAATCCTCTGATGGAGCTCCAGAATGTTGGGGACATAGATATGGTCTTGGAAGGTCAGGATTCCATCTTTGAGTCCCCCATTCATCTGCATGGACTTTGGCACCAGTAGTATACCCTGACTTCAGCATCCAAGCTGCTTGCACCACAAGTTTCTCCTGCTGACTATCCCAATTACCCTGCTATATGTTCCAGAGAATGTCCACTTCAGCTCCCTCAATGGCTAGACCCTCCATAGCTCAGATTGCAAACAGTTCAGGGCAGAGGAGCACAATGTTGCTGTTATCCTCCTCCCCCATGTCATGGTCCACTCTCTGGGACAGAGCATCTGGTTTTCCCATGCTCCAGCCAGGCTTGTAGTGCAAAGAGAAGTCAAAATTGGCAAGGTAAAAGGACCACTGAGCCTGTTGGGAATTGAGCTTCTTAGCTGTCCAGAAGTATTCAAGGTTCTTAAGATCTGTCCAGACTTCAAACTTGTGCCGCACACCTTCCAGAAAGTGCTGCCACTCCTCAAATGACCAGATGATGGCCAGCATCTCCTTGTCATGGATCTCGTAGTTCCACTCCACCACATTCAGGCTCTTGAAGTAAAAGGCCACTGGATGCTACTTCCCATCCTCCAGAGATTGCTGTGACAGCACAGCCCCAGTGGCAAAGTTGGAGCTGTCAGCTTCTATCCAGAAGAGAGAGTTGTTGTCTAGGAAGAGGAGGACAGGTCTGGAGGTCATGGCATGCTTGAGAGTGTCAAAGGCCATCTGCTCCATAGGTCCCCAACTCCATGTAACATCCTTTCCAGTGAGGTCAAATAGCAGATGGGCATGGTGCAAGAAGTCCTAGATGAATCTCCAGTAGAAGTTTGCAAAACCAAGGAATGCCTGCACCTCCTTTTTGTTCTTGAGCTCTGGCCACTCTGCCACACCTGCTACCTTCATCAGGTCCATCTCTGTAGCTCTATGCAAGATGATTAGGCCAAGATATTCAATCTGAGTCTGTTCAAACTTGCACTTCTCTGGCTTGAAGTAGAGCTGGTGCTAGCAGAGGCATTTCAGGACAAGGTGAGTAATCCAACAGTGTTCCTCCAGCATTTTGGTATAGATGAGGATGTTGTCAAGATATACACACACTACACCCTCTGCTATGAGGTCCCAATCCCAGAAGATGTCATTCATCATGGTCTGAAAGGTGGCAGGGCTATTGGTGAGTCCAAAGAACATAATGAGTGGCTCAAACAATTCCTGGTTGGTCTGGAAGGCAGCCTTCCACTCATCTCCTTCCTGGATGTGCACATTGTTGTAACCCCACCAGACATCCAGTTTAGTAAAGTATCATGCCCCAGAGAGGTTGATGAGCTTGGAGATAAGGGGGAGGGAGTAACAGTTCTTTACTGTCATGGCATTGAGAACCTGGTAGTCCTGGACCAGTTGGAGCGAGCCATCCTTCTTCTTGATAAAGAAGACCAAAGAGGCCATTAGAGACTTGGAAGGGTAGATACAACTGGAGTCCAGGTTTTCTTGCAGGAATGTGTCAAGCTTGTTCTGCTCCCTGGGCATGAGTGGATAGACCTTACAGCTGGAGGGTGTGGAATCTGGCAGCAGTTCAATGGCATGGTCCCACCTCTTGTGCTCCAGAAGCAAGTCAAATGAGGCTTTGAAGAACACATCCTCAACTGCATGGAAGTAGGGGGGTACCATGTCCTGGAACTCTCAGGGCATGGTGTTGGCAGCAAATGCCTGGGCCAGCCACTGGGATGTAGTCTGGCTAGCCCAGATCTCTGCAATGGAGGGTGGCAGGTGTACAGTTGTAGCATAGATCTGATCTTCCACTTCTACTGCTTTGTCTGGGAACTCCAGCTCATATATGCCACCAAACTCCCTTCTATGCTCCTCCTCTGGGGCTCTGCCACCACTCTGGTCATCCTCATAGAGGGCCTCTCTACAAGGGAATGCCAGAGGCAGAGAATCCAGAAGGTCTAAATCTGCAAAGGGGAGAGGACCAGTGCAACATGTGCAAATGGCTGTGTGTTCTTGAACTCAGGCCTGGCACTCTGCTCTGTCCTCTGTAGGACAGGTGGAGCACTTATAGGGGCACCTGCTCATGATTACCTCTCCTTTGGTTCAATTGACCTTGGAATTGTGCTCACAGAGCCACATGAAACCAAGGATCATGTCCTGCCTACCCAGGCTGGTGATAGCAAACACAGCATGCTCCATGTGGTCCCAATGGCAGAGGACTAGATCAACTATGGAGTTGATGGCACCTGCTTTGTTAGGCATTCTGTTGATGTTGTAGACCAGAATGGGCTTGGAGAGGGGCTGTGTGGTCAGGCTATGGTGTTTGACAAACTCTGAGTTCAGAAACAGTCCTATTGCTCCACTATCCAAAAGAGCTGTGACTCTGTGGATTTGCTGAGTGTCTGTGATCTCAATCTCCATGTTGAGATGCAGGGAATTGGTGGACAGGCTGGAAGCCATCACATACTGTTGGGACATTTGACATGCCCAGGCAGTGCTATGCTGACAGACCTTCAGAGGTGTTGGGGAGCTTGGTGGGGGCTCTGGAGTTAGTATTTGTATGTCTTGAGGGAAGTGTTGAGGTTTCTCTGTCTCAGAATAAAGGGCATTGGAAAAGGCAGTTTCATTTTCTATTGATAGACACAAGAACCTGTTAGCACCTAGCAATGAAGGCATACACTTTATCCATTGCTCAACTAAAAATTCTCCTCTAGCTCTAGGGGTCAGGTGCACATGCTGATCTCCTCCAGGATCAACTCTGGTGTAGGCTTGTCCAGCAACAAAGCTCCAGTGGTGTCCTTTGTGGCCAGCAGCTATAGGAGGAGTTCCTCCTGCTCCACCATGGAGAAGTAGCATACCTCCAGGCCCAAGGGGCAGTGCCATGCAAAGTGCCCAGGCTTCTAGCATCTCTAGCACAGCAGTGGAACAGCACAGAGCTGCCTAGTGGCATCCACATCCATAGGAATCCCTAATGGAAGGGGGCATGCTGCAGGGATGGCAAGAGTAAAGGCCAGCATTGGGTGAGCAAGTGCAGGGTGGTGGAAATTGCTAATGAGAGTGGGGCACAGCATGGAATGTGGATGGCAGAGCTCCCTCCAGATCTCCATGAGTTGCTATTGGTCCTGAGCCACCTCATATCATAATGCAATCTTTTTATTGTCAGGGCAACCCTCTGCCAGATTGTTGATGCATTCCACCAGTGCAGGGTGCAAGCCATCCCAGAAGATGAGGCACAGTTGAAGGCCATCAGGATAAGCAGCCTGCTTGACCAGAGCCCAGAATGAGTCAATGTACTCATCCAGTATATGCTTTTCTTGCCCATATTGCTCTCTATCACATAGTGTCAAGGCCACAGTCTTGGTAGGGTCTAATGGGAAAAACTCCACACAGAAGTCCTTCTCAAAGGTGGCCCAGTCCAGAAAACTTCCAATGCCTCCAGAGTGATGGAAAACTCACAGCACATAGGTGGAGGCACATCTGGACTTCATGTATAATAGCACCCAGGCTATTTTCAATGCATCAGAGTCAAAGGTGTCTCTACTGAGGTGGATATAGGTGAGGCAGGACTGTAGGAATTGCTCCCTGCTAGAGCAGGCACCATCATATGCATCTGGTAGTGCCAGATGTGGAATATATGGCCATAGGATCATCAGAGCTGCAGGGACAGGTGCAGAGGGGGTCAGGGCTGGTTCTACAGCTGCAGGAGGGGCAGAGTTAGGGGTTAGGCATTTAAGCAATGCCTGGAGTGATTGGAAGATAAGATCTGTTGTTTGATGAAGGGTAGAGAGTTTGGTAGTATGGTGGGTGAGAGATGATTGTGTTAATTGTACCTGGGTTTCTAAGTGTAGCAAACAAGTCCAAGCTTTGTTCTGTGGGGCCAGGGCCTCCAAGGGTGTGTCTGGGTTGGCAAGCTGAGACATAGAACTCTGCAGTGTTTAATCCTAGTAAGGAAGTGACAGATAGTAGCTTGAAGGTTTCTTGTGGCTATGAGGAGCTTCCAGACCAGTTTTAAGAGACTTGTTCTGCTGTAAGGGCAACCTCCAGAGCAGCAGATCAGAGTCATGCAGCTAGCAGAGGGGAATCCAAAGTATATTAGCAGAGTAGACAATGATACAATTAGTAACTAATCACCTAGCAGAGGGGAATCCAAAGAGAACAAGTCTAAGGATTCCCACTGCTCAGTATGGCACATCAGCAGGTGGTGGAGGCATGGGAACTACTGTATAGAAGACCAGAGCTGCCCCTAACCCTAGGGCAATGATTGCTGAGGTAATATGGAGAACTCTGCAGTTTTCTAAAGATCTCCAAAGTTCTAGAAAGAGCCTCAGAAACATTGAACAAGCTGTGGAGGTGCTGGAACCAATCATGGAGGTCAGAAATGGAAGTCCCCTGACATATTGTCCAGCTCCACACCTACCAGCTGTAAGGTCTACCTGTTAGCACCTAGAGAGCAGGACAAACTCAATGCCTTCCTGCAAGAGAATCTGAACTCCAGTTGCATACACCCTTCCAAATCTCTGATGGCTTCTCCAGTCTTCTTCATCAAAAAGAAAGACAGCTTGCTCCAACTGGTTCAGGATTACTGGGTTCTCAACACCATGACTGTGAAGAGCCACTACCCCCTCCCCCCCATCTCTAAGCTCATCACCAACCTCCAGGGTGCACAATACTTCACTAAACTGGACATCTGGCAGGGCTACAACAATGTGCATATCCAGGAGGGAGACAAATGGAAGGCTGCCTTCCAGACCAACTGGAGAATATTTGAACCTCTTGTTATGTTCTTTAGACTCACCAATAGCCTGGCCACTTTCCAGACAATAATGAACAACATCTTCCAAGACCTCATTGCAGGTGTAGTGTGTGTATACCTTGACAACATTCTCATCTACACCAAAATGCTTGAAGAACACCACTGCATCACCCACCTCATCTTGGAATGTCTTTGCCAGCACCAGCTCTACCTTAAACTAGAGAAGTGCAAGTTTGAGCAGACCTGGATTGAGTATCTTGGCCTGATCATCTGACACAGAGCTGCAGAGATGGAACCAGTGAAGGTAGCAGGTGTGGCAGAGTGGCTGGAGCCCAAGAACAAGAAGGAGGTACAGGCATTCCTAGGCTTTGTAAACTTCTACCAGAGATTCATCCAGGACTTCTCATATCATGCCCACCCACTATTTGACCTCACTTGGAAGGACATCATGTGGAGTTGGGGGCCTCTAGAGCAGATGGCCTTTGACATCCTCAAGTGTGCTATGACCTCAGGACCTGTCCTCCTTTTTCTGGACAATAACTCCCCTTTCCAGGTAGAAGCTGACAGCTCTGACTTTGCCACCAGGGCTGTTCTTTCACAGCAGTCCCCAGAGGATGGGAAGTGGTATCCAGTGTCCTTCTACTCCAAGAGTCTGAATGCAGTAGAGCAGAACTATGAGATTCATAACAAGGAGATGCTGGCCATCATCCAGTCATTCAAGGAGTGGCAGCACTTCTTGGAAGGCATGTGGCATAAGTCCAAGGTCTGGACAGATCACAAGAATCTCAAATACTTCCAGACAGCCAAGAAGCTCAACTGCCACCAGGCCCAATGGCCCCTCTACTTAGCCAATTTTGACTTCTTGCTGCACCACAAGCCTGGCCAGAGTATGGAGAAACCAGACACCCTGTTCCAGAAAGTGGACCATGGCACTAGGAGAGAGAACAACAGCAACATTGTGCTCCTCCAGCCTAGACTGTTTGCAATCTGAGCCATGGAAAGTCTAGCCATTGAGGGAGCAGAGGTAGACATCCTCCAGGACATCCAGTAGGGCAACTGAGATAGTCAGTAAGAAAAACTCATTGCTTAGACAGCTCAGGCACTAAAGTCAGGATGTACCATGGGTGCCAAATTGGTCTGTGCAGACGAATGTGCCCTTCAGGATGGGATTTTGACCTTCTAGAATTGTATCTATGTGCCCAATGTTCTGGGGCTCCACCAGAGGATTATAGAGCAACACCACAACTCCTGCATTGCTGGGCACCCTAGACAATAGAAAATGTTGGAGCTGACATCACAGAATTACTGGTGGCCCCAGATGTCTTGGTATATTAGGTCTTACACTAGTACATGCAATCTCTGTCTCTGGACCAAGCCCTAGCACTGCCTCCCCTGTGGACAGTTACACCCACTGCCCATGCCTGTGGAGCAATGGAGCATTGCCTTTGTGGACTTCATTGTAGAGCTCCCCAATGCCCACAGTTATGATGCAATCATGGTGGTGGTGGACCTGTATGGCAAGCAAGCACACTTCACTCTGGCTCACACCACCTGCTCCACCATGGACACCACAAACCTGTACTGGAAGAATGTCTGGAAGCTCCACAGCCTCTCTAACACCTACATCTCTGATTGGGGGCCACAATTCATAGTGGACTTTACCAGGAAACTCTACTAACTACTTGGCATCAAGCTTCACACCTCTACTGCCTACCACCTGCAGTCTGACAGCTAGACAAAACATGTAAACCAGGAGTTGGAGCAGTACCTCTGCCTCTTCTGCAATGAGCACCAGGACAACTAGGACAAACTCCTTCCCAATACCAAGTTCCAATACAACAACCATGTTCACACTTCCACACAATTCTCCCCATTCTTCCTCAACACTGGACAACACCCATGCATGGGCTTTGAACCCCAGGCCCAGCCCTCAGAGAATGAAGTAGTAAACAAGCTTGTGGACCAGATAAAGAAGTCACAGGAAGAGGCCTGAGCAGCTCTAGCAAAGGCAAAGGATGACATGGCACAATACTATGACTACAGAAGGACCCTGGAGCACAAATACCAGCCCAGGGATTGAGTCTACCTAGATGCCTTTGATATTATGACTACTCAACCTTTGAAAAACCTATTGCATTGCCAACTAGAACCTTTCATAGTGAAACAACAGGTAGGCCCCCTAGCCTACCAACTTCAGCTCCCCACAGGGATGTGCCAGCTTCATCTAGTGTTCAATGTGGTCAAATTGATTCCAGCCCCAAGGGATCCTATTCCAGGACAACATCCACTGCCCCCACCACCTCTGGTAGTGGTCAACAGTAACAAGGAGTATGAGGTGGAGGAAATCCTGGATAGTCATTTATTCTGGTGACAACTACAACACAAGGTGAAGTGGAAGGGCTATGGGATTGAGAACATCTCCTGGGAACCACAGGAGAACATACATGCTCCAGAGCTCATCAAGGAGTTCCACAGGAAGCACCCAGACACTCTGCATGCCATACAAGGAATCTATCCTATTTCACCAGTGGACAGAGCAATCAGGGACCTTTTCTACCCCACACATCAAGACACTGCATGCTAGAGGGGGGGTGATGTCATGGGACTTCCATTTCCAACCTCCACAACTTGTTCCAGCATCTTCATAGCTTGTTCAACATCTCTGGGGCTTGTTCCAGAACCCCAGAGATCTTTGGAGACCTGTAAAACTTTCCATATTACATCACCAATTATCTTCCTAGTGTTAGGGCTAGCTCTGACCTTCTGTACAGTTGTTCCCATGCCTCTGCTGCCTGCTGATGCACTGCACTGAGCAGCAGGAATCCTTAGACTTGTTCTCTTTGGGTTCCTCTCTGCTAGGTGATTAGTTACTGCTTGTATCTTCATCTACTTGCTAATATACTTTGAATTCTCCTCTGCTAGCTGCATGACTCAGATCCACCACCCTGGAGGTTGCCCTTACAATAACATTGATACAAAGTGACAATGCAGTACCAGTAGACCACATTGCTGTTGTAACAGGGTTGTATTTTAGGCATCCTGTTCAATGAAACAACTTGCACATGTTCAACAGAAGGTGAAAAAAAAACAAGGTTGTGACCTATTGCTAGTTACAGGAGTCAAACCTGCAGCTACCACATGAGATTGATACAAAGTAACAATGCAGTACCAGTAGACCATGTTGCCATTGTATTTCTATCATATTCATGCAACTACAAATGAGTTACTGTAGCTACAGGAGTCAAGAAATTCCAAATAACATTGCCTTAGGAATCAAACCTACAATTTCAATTCATATCAAGATTGTATATATACATTTTCATTGAGTATTACAAAATATAACAATGTAATAACTAGGCTGGAACATCTCAAAAATGTCCAAAAAATGTCAATAAAGTCCAGTGGCCCTCATTCTCTTCATGCTTCCTTCATCTCCTTGGCTACCACTTCCTCAGCATGTTCATTGGCCTTTCTCTTACCTGCTAGACAACTGGAGGAATGGGTATGTTTGGTGGGAGGTTGTGTAGCATGGGAGGTGCTGCAGCTGCATCATGGCACAATCTCATCTGGAGCATGAGGTGGTGCTGGGCCTGTAGTATCTACATCCATCAATTGCCCAGTTGCAGCAATGAGACTGGCCAAAACAGATTCAACACAAGTAGGCACAGTGTATTCATTGCTGGCTGCCAGTCTGGTGGTGATGGCAGAGTCAGTGACACTGGCAGCAGGCCTGGTGGGAGTGATGGAGTCAGTCACACTGGCACCACTGTTGCATATGAGAGTGGAATCTTCAACTGGGGCAGATCCACTGGGAATACTGGAGTCAGTGACAGTGGCAATGGAGTTGCTGATGGGAGTGGAGTCATCAGCAATGGTGGACTGATAAAAAGTGGTGGCTATAGCAGTGGCATGGTCCATTTCACTCTCATCATCCTTGGGCTGAGCAGCCTCATCATTGTTGGGCTCTTCTGCCTCAGCAATGGGTGCCAGAGTAGGAGCTGGCACAGATAAAAAGCTGCTGGTGCTGGAGGCTGGTTGGATGGGGAGGATGAGATTTGAAGCTGGCTTTGAATGTTGTTGACCATGCCTCAGAAAGCAACATGTTGACTTTGTTCTGCATGAGACACCCAGCATGAGCCTCAACAGTCTGCTTTGTCCTGTTGAGGTCAGATGTTATGCCCACAACACTCATGTCTATGATGTCCATGCACTTGTCAAGCACTCTAAGTGTTGTATTGTACCACCAGAGCATCTTCCACATCTCTGTAAATCTCATCTCCTCAGCTTGCACAAACTCTGACCTCATCTCTTCCAATACAACCTCAATTCCTTTATTGATGAAATTGAGCCATTGGTTTGACCCTGCCATAGCTCATGTAAGGACAGCCTTGATGGATTTGATGGAGGAGGGTGGATCCACCTGCTGCTTGCCCTTTTCCTTTCTGCTCATTGTCAGTGGGTCCACTCACTCCTTCCCCTTTCTGCTGGCCACTGGTGGATCCATCTGTTCCTTTCCCCTTCCCTTTCCAGTAGCCACTGGTATATTTGCTGGGCAGATTGTCAACAGCCCAGCAATTGGTGTTGTTGGTTCTGTCTGTTGTTAGTAAATGATTTCAGTTGGCAAAATCAACACTTACCCTGGACATACTCAGAAGACTTTGGTTTTCTCTGCTTTTTCTCCTTCTTTCCCTTCTTGCCCTTGTTCCTCCAGACCTCTTCTTTGTGATCCCTCATGAGACTGCATGTTTTTTGAGGACAAGCTGGCAGGCATTGCATGAGGTTCCTCCCTTTGTCTTGACACACTGGAGCCCCTTCTTTTGGCAGTATCAGCAAGGGGGGTGGAGCCATGCCCCTGTGCATGGAGGTGCCATCATGAGGTACTTCCCTAACCTCATTGACAGTGTGATCTTACCCTGCCAACATTCCTCATCATTGGAATGATTGTTGTTGTCATTCTTGTCATCTTTGTCCAAGGTGACTGATTCATACTTGGAATGGCTGGGCAGGGGGGGACTATGAGGGGGAGTCTGGGCAGTGTATTCCCTCCATTCTCATTGGGGAATCTGTGCTTTGCTAGCCTTTCTAATCAGCTGGGGCCAGGCTGGGAGTGGCTCTGCTGGGGATGACAGACTTGATGCCAATACTCTACCCACTGTGGATGACAGACCTGCTGGAACCACCAGGCCCACTGCCAGCATTGGCAGATTGATTGCTGAAATCTATTTTAAAAATTTCTGAAGGTAAGGGATCCAACATTGAATATGGACCTGCCACTCCTCCTGCTGCCTGGCCCTTGTTGACCTCCTGGGCTTCCTTCCTTGCCTGTGACTCCTTGAAATACACCC
>JABAJY010008134.1:0-15580 GCA_017607575.1 Termitomyces sp. Mn162
TGGAGTTGCCTATGGCACTCCAGGAATGAAGGATTCATTCCAAGTTTCATGTGTTGCTGCTGCAACTATACAAGGCCAGCAATGATGTGCTGTTCCCTAACAGAGAAACACCAGAGCCATACAACTTTGGCACTCCAGACAACTAAGAATGGTTTGTTGATGACCTGTCAGGTCATTGTTGGGATGGGACAAATCTTGAGTTCAAGGTTCATTGGAGCCTGGGGGACACCACTTGGGAGTCCCTCACAACTTGCAAGAACTTGGCAGCCCTTGACAGATATTTGGAGTTGCAGGGCATATGATGCCCTACACAGTTGGCTAGAACTTGGTCCAGAAGTTGGACAGGCCACTATGCCAGCAGCCATCAAATATCATGTTAGCCAATTTTTTAGGTGAGTACAAAGTCCAACTGCTCTTTGTCTTTTACTCTATTGTTGGTGTGACACACCAACTCAGAGAAAGAAAACTCCTTGCTCAATGGGCAAGAAAAAGAAGCAACCTGGAGAGGCAGATGCAAGTCTGCTGGAATATTCAGTGAGCTCTAGACAGAGCTCAAAAGGGAGAGAACCAGAGGGTAGCTCACTCCTTGGGTTTGGTAGCTTTGCTGCATTGGCAGGAGGCTTAGTGCCTGGGGATGTAGTGTTCCCAGCAATAAGAAGAGTGGCCCTAGCTCCAAGAAAATCAAGACCCATAGGGGAGGACCTGCAGTGGTGCCAAGGGATGTGGCCCTGCCTAGTTATGTAGTGGTGATGCAGCAGTTGCTAGTGCAGGGATATGGTATGCCTTTACAGTGTGGAGGGATTGGAAGAGGATGTGGGAAACCTCAGGTGCCCCCACTCATAAACTTTGAATATTCTGTCAGCTCACAGCCTGTGTGGTCCCAGGCATTCTAACAATACATAGTGCTACTATTTGCTGTGGCTCCACTGCCAGTGGCTGGTCCTGGCCATACAATAGGCATAGCAGATCAATGACAGCCTGCCACTATGTCATCACAAGTAGGGATTTTGGTCCCTGCTTCTGCTCCATCAGAGGCAATGGAGGTGGACTGTCATGACCTGTTCCCAGAACTCTGGACCTCATTTTCAGCCCTCTTGCTCCCCCAGAGTTCATTTTCACCCACTGCACCCACTCTAAATAACTCCAATGCTTCTCTGGCAAACCCTGACCACTCTCTGGCTAACTCCAATGCCTTCTCCATAGCCTTTGATGCTTTCTCTGCCTCTTCTGAGGCCCTGGGACCCTCCCTCTCTATTCCTGATGCTGGCATGCACCACCAGTTTGTCATCCTGACTTACTCAACCAGCTCTGGAGCATCACAACAATTCCAGGATGGCCTGCATCCCCAACTGATCCCATCATGATTCTATCAGTATATCACCAGAGCCCACTCCTTGATCCACAACTGACACCCATCAGCTCCACATGACCCAAACAAGCCCTGCTGCCAGACCCACTATCCCTGGAGCTGTCCCAGTAGTCAGTATATAAGTTATAGAGTAGCATCCCATACTCTAGTCTTGATACTTGCCTTACCTGATGTGTTTCTGATTGTTTCTCTCTTGTGTTTCATGTTCTGTGTTATATTTTCCTTCTCTCAGTCTTTGGGTCTTGTCTTGTCTCTATCTCCATCATTGTTTTGCTATTGTTTTGTATCTCCACTTGAATCTATTTTTGTTCTTGTCTCAATTTCACCTTGACACTATCTCATCTTATTTGACTCTATTTCCTTTATTGTGTTCAAGTTCCTGAAAACCTTAACACCATTACAAACTCTGCACTTACAATAAACCAACTCTAGACCTTGCTAATAGCTCAGCCCCAAGACCCATCAACATCAATTGATCTCCCATTAAACTCTGGCCCCACTCCCATCACTTGCATAGCCTCTATTTGCTCTGCACTTCCAATACTTGCTTCTGGGCTTGTGCCTGACACTCCTTCAACTCCAAACCTCCTCCATACCTTATATTAGACTTCCCTGGACTACTTTGGACTTGTTCAGACAACTCCCCTTTGCTTATCCTCACAAGTATCTGAAGTCCAGACCATCCCTGAACACCAGGTTATCAGTGCAGAATGCTATGTTCACCTAGTAAGGACTTGCCCAGTGTAGCTGAGCCTCCATGGTTAGTGGAACCTGACATAATACCAAGACTCCCCCTTACTCTGTTCTTGATGTCTGCAATTAACTCCATGTATACTTCTGCCAGAACTCTTAATGTCTATGGTTGGCCCATGCCTGAGACCCACTCTGATTTGTTTTGCCTTGCCCAGTTTGCCAAGGCACATTGAGTTGTGAATCCAATGCCAAATGTCCCCTTGACCCTGGTCACACCCCCACATAATGCCTCTCTCCATGGACACACTCTCTGCTCAACTCCAATTACATCATTTCCACACCATTCTCTCCTGCACCTCCTACACCAGCTCTGCCTCCTACTAAGGTCAACCATAACATCTCTAACCCCATCTCCAATCAACTCTAGCAACAATCAATCAATTGCTCAACAACTTCTCCAGCATTGCACCAACACCATCTTCCTAATAATAATGCAAACCCCTGCTGGAGACAATCACTCACTGCATAAGAACAAGTTACTATCTTCACCAACAGACAACAATGAGACCTCTGACCACCAACCCTCTAGTCCAACACCTGTAAATCCACTGGCCCCACTCCACCCCAACCCAAATAACTACACAACTCTGGACAAGTCCCCTCTAATGCCACACTTTCCCCAAAAAACAGCACCAATACTCCAGGCTCTCTTACAGCTCTGTCAAAATCTATGTGCCACTAATATCCAACCCAACAATTCTCTGATAGTGCCTCCTCCACCCACATCAAAGGAGCAAACCTCCAATGCTTTGCCAATAAACAAACTGACCTCCATGCCACACTCCCATCCAACTCCAAGAATGTCAATCCTCCAAAGTAAACTCTGCCATCATTGGAATCAACCACTGCCCATAATGACCTCCCTCCTCTAAGAATAAGTCAAGATTCCAAGACCAGCACTCCCTTCCTAGCCTCAAACCCAAACTCCAGAATTAGCTAGGATCACTCTGGTTACTCAGCTGTTGACCTTTCCCAACTGGACAAACTCTGCACTGAAGTCTCCAAGCACAGGTACACCCCCTTCCTAGGGCTCCAACACCTCTGACCCAATTCCAGCAACTCCAGAGCAAACCAAAAGAATTCCCAAGCTTCAAGAGCCAAGAAAGGAAGGAAAATGCACCTCCACTTCAGCCTCTTTAAAACACACCCAAAGATGCCCCCAACAAACCCTAGAAGTTGATGTAAGGACCATGGTACCCCAACTCCTGATGCTAGACAACTCCAGACCCCTCCACCATCTCTTTAACACCCTCTTCCAGCCAATCTGGAACTCCTGGCATCCAGATACTCAATGCTGCCCCCTCCACATGCACTTCACAAGATGGGATTTCTGCCCTTCAACAACCAATCATGCCATCCCTACCAGAAAAACATGCAAGTGTGGAAGCTACCCCACTACTTCCTCTCCAAGGTGGTCATACCTGCCATTGCCTACTATGGTGCATTCCTCAAACACCCCATTTTCATCATCAAGTATGTTGGGGCATCCAGTGGCTGCCTTGACTAATAAAAGAAAGGGAAAGGCAACTGCAATGTTGCATCCAACACTGGCACAGGGGAGTAGCACTCCCTTGTTGACCACCTGGAAGATGGTCAAGCAACACTTCTCTGCAAAAGAGAAGGGCAAGGGTAAAGCTAAGGAGCCCAAGCCTTCTATTGCCACAGATGAGCAAATTGCTCACCTTCTTCAGCAGCTTCATAAAGCTGGAGTGCCAGAGGATGTTGGAGCTGATGTTCTCAATAATTCCATAGTGCAGTTGGCACTAGCTCAAGTTCTGAACAAACTTGATGTTGTTTGTAACCAAAGAGACAAGACCCAAACAGACCTCTTTCATTCAGCTTTGGGGAAGGAGAAGTGTGTAGCTTTCCCTCCTGAACTTCTAGAGGCAAAGAAGGCTTGCACAAAGCCTTCTGTGTTTGTTGAGGGATTCTCAACTCAGAGGGCACCACCAGTACCTTATTTGCTAGCAATGACTAGAGGATGGACAAGTGCCCTGACTTCAAGCATCTTCATCCACCACTGGGCAATTGAACCCAGTGGCAGTCAAAGCTAGGCTGCCAAATCCAGCAGCAGCTAAGGCTGGACTGTCAAGGTCAGCTACAACAAAGGCTGGCACTGCAAAGCCAGCCATAACTTCAGTAGTGGCAGACAACCCTATAGTCATCACCACTTTGATTGCTTTTCCTGCAAACATGCTGCAGATATCAGAGGCAGGAATGATTGAGGTCCTCAATCCAAGGACCTATATTATTTGTAGTGCTCTGTCCCAGGAGCACTTTTCATCAGTGCATCAGGATCCCCACAATGAAGAATTCTTTGTCACTCAAGCACAAGCTGCTCAAGCAGCCACTGATGCCCCAGTGGCATCTGACTTGGGCAGCAATGAAGATGATGATGTCCCAACATCTAAACAATGTATTTTGAACAGTGACTCTGACAACAATGCTAATGAGCATTGTTGCAAGAAGCAACACAATGCTAACACCAGACAGATGTTAGCTATTGATGCTGAGAAGGCCAAACTGGACTTCAAACATCTAAATAATACAGTGCTTGGTGACTTTCCAGATGGCTGGGAGACTATGATAGTTTGTGGGTGCTATGAGTGCCAAAACAATTTTAGGTGTATTCTTCACCCTGACTTTTACTAGTCACCAACAATCAATGCAGTCTTTGTTGGTGATGAAGTGGTCTTTGCCCACTCTACAGAGATGGAAGGGATATCCCATATATCTCTCCACTATGAGTTGTTATATTAGTGGGCTCCATGAGAGATGCCCATGAATCCAGAGCAGCTATGGCTGGTCCTGAAGCTCATTCAGGAGAGCTGAGCTAAGGTTACAATGAGGGAGCAGATACATGTCACTCTCCTCATTCAGGAGTTCCATTGGATCTTCTTCTACACTGCTCCAGACGCTTCATTACACATAGACTAATGTTTAGTCCTTGAATATATACTGGGTTGGGCACTGGCCCTGACTACACTACATGTGCAAATGGCCTATATGAGGCTGTTTGCTATGGTGATGGCGTAGCTTTGCACAGTTAACAACTACTAGAACTATGTAGAGGAGTTTAATCCTTTCACCCTCTACACCTTCACTCTACATAGGCTGCAAGTGCTGCCTACACAAATTAATAATCTCAGTGAGATGGAGGTGATACATCACCTCCTCACAAACTATGTGCTCTCTGCCTAAGTGAATCATGTATATACTTATGGTATACACTTCTTTAATCATGACTGGTTAGAGAGCACATTGTATGCAGACCTGTTCATGCAGGTCAACAATAGATGCCATCATTGATTCCAAACCATTAGTGTGCCCTCTGCATTGGAGGGGTATGATGGGTAGTATGCCCCTACTGCTAATGATCAGAAGCACTTCTGGGTGCTCCTTCAACTCCATAAGAGTAGAGGCCACTCTCCACTCAGCATGGTGAAATGGATGTGCTATGGTGAGACCAGCATCTTCACTCACCTCCTGCATCAACCTGTGGAAGTAGTAAGAGCTATGCTTGCACAAGTGGAGGAGCCATTCTTTGTGGACCCTCCTATAAGTGCAGCTCCAACTGAGGAGAGGCCCTCTTCATCAGTAGCAATAGCCACTACTGACCCTGCTACAAGCTCTGGTGCATCCTCTCAGAATGCATCTGCAGAGGAGTTCATGGAATTGGACTACACTGACAATTCTGTAGAGCCCACAAATCACCACTCAGAGGCAACTTCTCCAGTTGTCCCCAGTCTCTTGGATGTGGCTATAGTGACTAACATTGCTACTCCAACTGCTTTAGAGGCTGGATCAAGTGGTTCCATTGATAGGGCTAACTCTGTATTGAAACACTGAGTGGACATCATGAGCAACAAGTGGTAGCCTCAAAAATGGATAAATGGGCTGGGTGAACTACCAAGGAGAGGCCATTAGCATGGTCAATGGAAGAGTGGATGCTATTTACCCAACAAAAAGTTCAAAGAAACATGACCTTGGAAATCACCAAGAACCTTTGAAGAACACTGACAGTTGGGGACTTAGGCATATTTCTGAATGTTTGGAAGTGTTCTCCTCTAATCCACAAGATAGTTAAACTCTGGGTCTGTATACTACTACTATACATCTTTGTTATAATGTATTTGAGGCCAAATCTCATTCAAATAAGCAGCACAGTGTGTAAGCCAGTATCTCAAGTCCTCTATTTTCTCATCTAGATGACATGTATGAATTATGCTGCCACATCACATTGTGTGAAGCATGCCAACTTTTTTCATCACTTCTCTGTCTTCTGGATAACTAGACATGCAGGCTGCTTCTGTCTCTAAGCACTTGTGCTGAAAATGTCACAGACACCTTCACTATGATATATCAAATTTCAATTTCAAGCAAATGAATAATGGAGCACTTACAAAAGTTTGCACCCAATGTCTGGGTCAAAAGGCTCAAGAAAATGGCCAAAAGAGGCATGCTGCATATATCAATGATATAAGTGCATAATCAGATAACTCTGATGAAGGAAGCAATGATAACTTGGATCTTGCTGTCATTGATCTCAACACCTTTCTGCACTCAATAGATTGTTTTGCAGACTCAAAGGAGATACTGTCACTCAAAGCTTGTGTCAACTTGTCTACATTGCTCTCTACATCTGATTCACCATGAGCTGCAGCTGATGCCTTGGCTCAAAGAATCTGGGAGCTCTTGAAGTATTGATTCATATATGTTGCAACTACAATATCTCTTGTGCTATCAGCTAAACTATTATTTGTAGCTATCATAGCACATACCACAGCAAGTGCTATTCTTTTTCTTGCTTTGTCTATCACTGTGCTCAGATAAATACATGGCAGCAGAAGTCCAAAAAGAAGGAGAATGGTACTAAGCCTCAGGACAAGGATTGCATGGACACCTTTCAATGCTTGGACTGGTTAAACATCAAGATTATGAAGGATGAAGAAGTTGTCCTTTCAAAATTACAAAATAAGAATGCTCATGTTCCCTACTGGAGCATTGATATTCCAGATGAAACAAAGGATTTTGTTAAGGCTAATCTTGCTTTGAGCTCAACAGAGGTTTTTTATTTTCATGTGTCTTATAATGTTCTTCTCCAACTGATTTATAATTTATTTCTGTAGATCTGGAATCAAATCTTGGAAACCAATCTCTCTCCTCAGTTTTACAAGAAAGCTATATATAATATCTGGCTTGAACACAGCAGTCAAAAGTGAAAATGTCATAAAGATGAATTTCAGTCCATTGAAATTCTCATCAAGGCATTTAAGCAAGAAGGGAATAGTATTTCCAAACTGTATACAGTCAAATCAATTCCTCTTTATCAAGAGGATGGCTTCACTGCCATTACCTTTTCTCTTCCTGCTATACTTTGTCAGTGAGGTGGGAAAATTAGAGAAGTATCTTTGGATTCAACTTGTTGGTTACTTCCTTATGGATATAACTTTACTAATTTGATATAGGGAACACAAATGGATCTAACTTTGAGGTATATGCTCTTCTGGGAGAAATTTATGGCTCAGGCTGTCCATTAGGATATTTGCTCATACACTCTTCTGAAGAGGAGACAGGTGGAAAGGAATGCTTCATCAGTAACTTTCTTAAATGTTTTGATAGAGTTTGGGGCCTCACACCAATATTCACACTCACTAACAAGGATTTTTCTGGAATAAACACTTTGTAAAAAGTGTTTCTAGAAGCAAAACATCAACTTTGCTTCTGGAATTGTCTGGGTGCAATCAAGACATGCCTATCTATTCTTTGACAAAACCCCAAGCACTATCATGTCCTTGAGGCTAAAAATGAATTCAACTGGATTGATGAAACCTTTGTACCTATTCAGCGAGCAAAGGAACTTAATCCTATATGTGATCTTGTAGGATTCTATATGAACTCCACAGAATACCCATGTTATGTTGCTGAAAAGGCAATTCCAAAAGTAACTATCAGACTTAGCAGTGTACTTCAAAATATGGCATCTGAGCCAGTAGCTGTTGGGCCTAGGCTTGTTGTATGCCTCAATGGAGTCATTTGCTCCCTGGTTCCAATTCCAAAACAATTTATCCAGCTCTCTAACCCTTCTGCCCTGGATAGAATGAATATAACCCCCAATGACTCAGACAAAAATAGTGATGAAGTAAACAATAGCTCTGAAAATCTCCTTAGGCAAGTCAACTGCTATTGTAATAAGGTAGACAGAATGGAGCAGGATGCAGAGGATGGCCCTGACTATTAGTTTGAAGAAGGGGAAACAACATTCAAAGACCCAAATTACATGTTCTACCCTGTGCCTCACTGGAAACAGTTACTTCATATCTTTACTAAGCATTTCTGTCAATATTTGCTTTTCCCTGGGTGCATGAATAATGTTAACTGGACAGCTAAAGAAATCAGGCAGACAGCAGTGTACAAGATGTATCAGTTCTGTCATCTTTGAGGTCTTTGCAAGGTCTGGGGCTATATGTGGGAATGTTGGTACTCACCAAAAATGTGGCCACTATGGGCTTGGTCAACTTTGCCACACATCTTGCATCTCCACACAACAATGAATGTTGAAAACTTCTGGCAATGGCTAAAGCACAAGTACTTACACAGTCATGCTTGACCATGTCTTGATCACCCTGTTTGGGTCTTGATTTGCAAGGTCACATTGGCCTACATTGCTCAAGCTGAGATTCTGGGTGACAATTATTGGATTGGTCAATCAAAGGCACTAACAACATACCAAAGATAATTCAAGACCTCTTAGTCAGCATATCTCAAAAGCAAAGTCAGTGATACAGCTTATATAACAAATATTTTAAAGTGTACTTGCACTTGCAGTCAACAAAAGTATGATGCACATCATCTGTGCAAGCATATTGTCCAGGGGATTGGGTGTCCTTCTAAAAGGTTTTGGCAGGAGATTGCACACCACCATACACTTCCCATTTACTGAAATCCTAAGTTCAAGGCTAAGGATGAGTGTGGATTTGGAGATAGGAGTGATAACAGTGGAGATTTGGAATCAGATGGAGGAATAACAGATGGTGATAATCATGATTGGCAGAGGAGTCATGATGAGTTGAAGGTTAGTGGCAGGTGGCATGATCTGGATGGTTTTTGGAAGCACAGTGGCATCTCTAGGGTGTTGGGAAAACACTCACAAAATGGCAGTGTTCTAGAACCAATAGAATCAGCTGGTGAAGCACCAATCAAGAAGCTGTGGGCTGAGGATACCATTGATGTCATTGATCTCACTGGTTCCTCTCTACCACCCAAAGAAATACCTTCACCAATGGTAGAACTCTCTCAGAGCTCATCACCTATCCAATATGAAAGTGATGATGAGCAAGAGGTACATGCTTGACCTTTTGCCAGTGACTAGATGTTAATATAACTATTGATATACATAAGATGGACAAGTATGAAGCAGACATTTGAATGGGAATTGAAGGATTTACCAAAGTGGTGCAGATACTGACTGACCAACTTGCATGTCAAACTTGCAGCCACATTTGGATGAAATCTATTACTGATCAAAAACTTGGAAATGATGTCATGAAATTTGTTGATGACATCTGCCAGTTTGAGACCATGGGTAGAAAACAGAAGATGACATGAGGAGAGAGAGGTAATAAGAGAGAGAAATAATGAGTACAAAACAGGATGGGTTACCAAACAAAACAGAAAGTGTGATGTGGATTGGAATGCAAATCCTAATGTCATTCAGAATTCTGTGTGCTATTGATTGAACAAAGTTTAACCTTACAGTTATTACTAGTTCTATAGAGAGAGTCTACACCTTCAGTTTAAGATAGTTATGACAGAAGCCAGCTCTACCAAAACATGGTAGTGTTATACATACTCAGAGTTTGATTATCTTGAGGATTGGTGAGAACACTTATGGACATTCAGAAATATGCTAAGTCCCCACTCTTGGTGTTCTATGAAGGTTCTCAGTGATTTCCAAGGTCATGTTTCTTCAAACTTTTTGTTGGGTGAATAGCATCCACTCAATGGAAACTTGATTATGGGAAACAAGATACAACCAATTCACCTCCTGCTATACAACTTCTGTTCATGCACATATCCTCATCAAGCATCCAATCTCTCATCTCCAGACCATCTACCTCCTACTCATTCTTGATACACCACCCTTCAGCAGCCCTGACAGTCTCCAATGCCAAGAGTGAGATACACCATCTTCTATGATGTTAAACTCATTTCAGTTGCCTTTGTTTAGTCAATTGATTGATCAAGAAGTGTTCTGTGTGGGCAGCATGTATTGGGTGGGATAGAAGTAATTAGAGGGGATATATGTACAACATTGTAGCAGTTTTTGTAGTTTTTGGCTTCAACTTCAAGTAGTTCAAATTAGCTGCATAGATTTGCTGCAGCTTCCAACCCTGTCCAAAAGCTCAAGGGAAATCCAAAGCACATTTGTTGGTAAAGTGTAGCCAACTTCTGTCATCATTTGAGTTACCCTTGATGCATGATGCATTATAGCTGAGTTGTATATTGTTGTAAGCCTCTTTGCTCATTGTGTTCCTTGTCCAGATTTAGGGTGGTATCTCCAAGCCACATGGTTTGATATTGATGCTTCTATTGCACAATGTCCCTTGTATGGATGTGGAATATATCAACCACTCTGGAACTGGCTGTTGACTAAACCTTTATGGCAATGATTGATTTTATATACTTCAAGCAACACTGCAGTCTCTGTGTCCTCATGTACAGATATATATGGCAGAAATCACAGACAATGGCAATTTCAAGCAGTGCAAAGAGCAGCCTGTTCTCACACCAGTGTAGCCATTGTCAAAGAACAAAGTAAAATCCAACAATCAAATGGCTGGGGATAACTGCAATTGTCATTAGACCAATAAGATTATTTGTTCAATTAGTATCATAAGTACCCTCACCATACAAGGTCAAGGACAAACTGTGGTTCCAATTTATCTTCAGCAGGTGGAAGTGTATCAAAAGTGGCAAGAATTGTAGATATGAGAGCAAAGAGTGAATTCTCAGCATATAGCTTTCCAGGACAAATCCTGAGGGATGGTATTCTTTTATTCAATACCAATACTAGTCAGAAGAGGTGAGGAAGTACCTTTGTCCAAAGCCAAATGCCCAGAGTGCTGGATCAATGGTAGCAGATTTGGAGCTTAAGAAGTGTTCTGGTACAAAATCCAAAGTGTCATATTCATCACTCCATTCAAACATGATGGCCCTTGGCTTGATCTTAGAAGAAGGAAAAATATCATTCACATGGCTATATTGTTTTACCAAGCATTCAGCAGAATAGTAGTACCCTTTGGGATGATATACTCCCAATAATAATCATCTTTTGCAACTGTATGGGTGATGCCTGTTGTCAAAGATTAACTATTGCCAGATGTAACATGATTCCAACAAAATAGGGGATGCATATATTACATTGTATTGTACATTGTTAACATTATGGAACTCAGTGTTGGCACAGAACTCAGTGTTGGCATGCAATTGCTATGATACATTGTCTTGATTGATGCTATGCTAGGTGTTGTAATTATCTTACTCCACTGTTGGAGCACTGCACATGGTAGCATGAGCAACAGCCAAGACAAAGTGAGTCTGGATACACAGTATAAGTTGCAATCTCTAAAACTAATGAATTGTAAACTGCAGGGTTTCAGAACAGATATGAAAGCATTCTGTATGAGAGCAGGATAAATGTAAAAAGTTGTGGTAAGGGTAGACAAAGATAATATTCATGCATTGCAAGGTGCAATAAATGTTAACGGTGTTGCTGGATGTGAACATGTTATGGCATATCAGAAGGACCTTCTGTAGCTTGCCATACCAACAAAATCCAATAGTAGATTCATTGACTCAAGTCAAGTTGGGATTCTGTGGCACTTGCAAGCTCATGGGCCAGTTGTATCATGTGCTATCACACTGCAAGAAATGCCTCATCTGAGTTTTTGGTACCAAGAGTACAATGGAAATCACCAGGCTGGTATTTCTCCTCAAATTGATTATATGTTGACCAGTCTTGGTGTCTTTTCCTGTCAGGAGAAGCAGACATCGAATCATATGACTATTGTGATGACAATTGCAAGTCCAGGTTAATGGAGAATCATCATGCATGTGTATTCAATGTATTTCCAATACTGCCCAAGTGCAACAATGACACCAATAGTGTCAACATGCAGAAAATCAGCCAAAAAAAAGGCATGTGTTGCCTGCCACCTTGTTTGATTGAGGACAGGGCAGAATGAGAAAGGGAGGGGAGTGAAGAATGGTTTCTTTATGATTTTCACAATGAGGAGCACTATTGATATCAAATGATTGGCATCAAGATGCAAAATCTCAACAAAGTCCAGGATTCATGTAGACTATTTGGTCTGTAAAGGGCAATTGATTCTGAGTTCAGGAGGGCTAGGGGCCATTGTGGCTTGTGCATCTGGGCCAATGCTGTGGGCCTTCTCAAGCCAGAGAACTCAAGGGCAAATTAAAGTTGCTGAAGTGAAGATTGGGGTTGTCACTCTCAGGACTTAGGGCCATTGCCCTTACCAGACCAAGTGGGATTGAAGGTGTGTCACAACTTGTGTTGCCATGTGCAAGATCCATGGCATTTATGAGGTCCATGGTAATGTCATCATTGTCATTATTGTCATTATTCTTATTCTTGTCATGATTTTCATGATTGTCATGATTATTGTTATTATATTCTTCTGGCATGTTGGTGTCAATGTTCTTTGTAAGGGGAAATTGAGGGTAAGTGATGGTGGTGAGTTGGTTGAGAGGATCATCACACAGGTCAAGGAATATGACCTGAAATAACATCCAATTATATACCTCATACCAAGGAGCTTCCTGTCCACTGTTCAAAGCATTTTGAAAGGTGACCTTGAATTTTATATGGCTCTGTGTAAAAGGCATATTTTGTTGTTTGAAATGCTGAGTAATGAGAATCTGTATCACTTGTTGATTATTGTCAGGTTCTGCTGACTACAGGGGCTCAGCTACACTGGGCAAGTCCTTGCTAGGCAGACACAATGTCCCATGCTTATAACCTAGTGCTCTGGGGTTGGTGCAGACTAGAGGGACTTACAAGGGAAAGCCAAGGGAAGTGGTCCAAGCAAGTCTAAAGTGGTCCAGGGAAGTCTAAGACCAAATATATTGAATGTTGGGCTTGGGCAGGTGTCGGGAACAGGTTTGTAGGTGTGCCAATAAACTGCAGGGAAAGTGGAGGCTTTGTAAATGATGGGAGCAGAGCTGGAGTTTGACAGGAAATCAATCAAGACTGATGGGTTCTGGGGCCAAGCAAAGGGTGAGGTCTGGAGTTGTCATAAGAATGTTTGAAGGTCATAGCACATGTGCAGAGTTTGTACTGACATTGGAGATGAAAGGGACTTAGAAAAACAAAGGAAACAGAGACAGTCAAGGCAAGACAGAGACAAGACAAGATGGAACTGAGAAAAGAGATGAATTTGAGACTAAAAAAAATAAAGACAGAGACAAAAAAAACATGAGACACAAGTAACCAGTTAATGCAATATCAAGACTGGAGTATGAGGAGCTACTCTACAACTTATATAGTGACTACTGGAGGGCTCCAGAGGATAGCAGGTGTGGCAGTGGAGCTTGACAGAGCCATGCGGAGTTGACAGGTGTTAGTTGTGGTCAAGGGATGGGCTGCAGCAATATTCTGGTGGGATCAATTGAGGACATGGGCCATTCTGGGGTTGTTGTGATGCTCCTGAGTAGGTCAGGAGAACCAGGGAAATAGGTTGGAGACTATGTGCTAGAGTCAGGAATAATAAGAGAGGTTTCAGAAGTTCAGGAGAATCAAAGAAGGCATTGACAGCTGCAAAGAAGGCATTGGAGTTAGCCAGGGGGCCATTGGGGTTTGCTAGAGAAGTGTTGGAGTTACCTGGAGTGGGCACAGAGGGTGTACAATGGTTGGGGGAGTTCAGCAGGGTGTTGGGGGGAACTCTGGGGGAGCAAGCAGGTTGGGGACAATGTTCAGGGTTTTAGGGAGTGGGTTGTGACAATTATGAGATAGTGGAATTGCTATTCAATCCAGCAGATCCTTTGCAGGCATGTGACTTTCAGAAATTGCTGGAAATTCCCTTCAACTAATATTTCCTGTTCTAACATATGCCACTATTTAGAAGTTATGCTACTTACATGAAGACATTGATATTTTGCTTGTTGGCAAAAGATATAGCTCAGAGTGGAATGTGAAGGAGTCAAGAATGTGTGGTGGCTCTGTTGTGGATCTCCACAATAAGGTGCACTGCTAATATCAAATGATTGCCATTGAGAGACAAAACCTTCACAAAGTTCAGGATTCATTGTGAACTGTTTGGTTATGAATGAGAATTAATTCTGAGTTCAGGAGGGCTAGAGGCCATTGTGGCTCATGCATCCAGGGCCCAAGTTGCAAGCTAGAATTTTTGATGAGCTATGGTCTGTGCCTTTAGCAGAGTGAACTGCTTCACCATATTGTACTGTTGCTCTTGCAACAGCTGAATAGTGGTGAATAGGCCTATCAGGACTACTCTCATAATTGGGTCCTGCAACATTGCAGTTCCTAGTGGTACTCACTGACCCACTTAGATCAGCCTCTACCTTAACAATTATGAGTTGGAGTCCTCCTGACTCAATACCTCCACCTCTACATGCCCTTTTACCCTTCTCCACCACCAAATACCATAGCAAGGAAGCCATTCACAGTTGCAGCTCTTGCTGTGGCCTATAACTGCATGTGTTCCATGGCAGAGTGCAGCAACTGCCCCAGCCAGCAGTATTTCCACATTACTTTGGACAGATTCCTGTCCAAGCAAGTCAAGGTGGGCAGCCTGTTGAGTGGCAGAGTTTGGCCCACCCCTAGCCTCAGAAGTTCAGCTAAGGGCAAATGCCCTTGCTCAATCTGTACTTTGGCATGCTGTCCTTGATGTAAGGACAGTTTCCTATGGCAGGTTGGGGCATGATGCCCCAATAACCAACTCAGATATTGCAAGCAGTGGTACCTCAGCAGGCCCCAATGGGCCAGATTTCAATGGTCTCTGCTGTGGCAATGGCCACAGTATCATATGCAGAGAGTCACATCCAGACAATGGATGTGAATATGCAGGTGGCAGCAACATGTCCAGTGTGGTCTGCACATTCCAGATCCCTGCCACACCAGGACAGGTATGGAGTGCAGGAGGGAGGCCATGGGGAGCAGAGATGGCTGTTATCCCCAGAGGGACAACCACAGGCAAGCAGGTCATAGATATTGGGTGCAGTATAGCCTCACTTTGTTTGGTTAAGAATTTGAATTTACAATTCAATGTTGATACCACCTAACATCACAGAATACACATTCCAAGTTAGGGGATATCAGCAATCAAATTCAAGTCAGATTTATAGTCAAAACATACTGTATGTCATAAACCTCTCAAAGTCCCTCAGGAACCATAGTTGCCTAGAGATATACAC
>JABAJY010008135.1:0-15468 GCA_017607575.1 Termitomyces sp. Mn162
GAGAACAAGTCTAAGGATCCCCACTGCTCAGTGCAGCACATCAGCAGGCAGCAGAGGCATGGGAACTACTGTACAGATGACCAGAGCTACTTCTAACTCTAGGGCAATGATCACTGAGGTAATATGGAGAACTCCACAGTTCTCCAGAGATCTCCAGGGTTCCAGAAAGAGCCCCAGAGACATCAAACAAGCTGCAGAAGTGCTGGAACAAGTTGCAGAGGTCAGAAATAGAAGTCCCCTAACATTGACCCAGGATAATGTCGATACTTCATGTATGCTAAGCTGTTTGATGATGATGATGAAATCAGTTTATGTCACCAGCAAGCCACAGTACAGGGCTAAGGGGCAGGGGTAAAGTAAGTACTCTACACCAGTTGTAAGTATTGTATACAAGTTGTGTGCCATGTAATTGAATCAGTCTATAATATATTTTTCCTCACAGAGATATGTATGGTGGATTTTGTAGTGGGTTCATGTTGTGTTTTGCACTAAGGCAAACTAAGCTGCTTGAGGATGCAAAGGAAGATGTCTTTTAGAATGCTTGCTAATGCAGACATTGTTTCATGACATATATCTTGCCCTGTTAGCTTTGTATATCTGTTGTGGATCCAGTGAATAGTTGGACTTATGGGCATTTGACATTGTGTACTCAGATAGATGTGTTATCCTTTGAATAAATGTGGAAGTAACAATGATTTCTCATAAGTCATTGTATTTAAACAAGTAGAGAGGTGGCTAACAGGTAGGAAATGTTAGATTGTAAAGTCAGCCACAAAATCATGAACTGGCTGGATAAGAATTCATCAAAGGAAGGTCTTTATTTAGAGTGAGGGGGACCAAAGGAACAATGTATATTTGGCAAGTAGCAGCTTGTGCAGTTTGATCTGAACTGCCCTGAATAGTTATTTTAATGGCAAATTGAGAAAAAAAAAGATACAACAATGGATTTCCGGTTTCAGGTCATGTGACTTTGATGATGATGTCGGGCTCTGCGCATGCGCAGAATCCAACATCATATTTCCCATGGTTCATTTCTGTAAATTTGCAGTCCTAGTAATTGGAATCCTCAGACTTGTTCTCTTTGGATTTCCCTCTGCCAGGGATGTCAAATATTTCACTAAAAATTCAAATCATCATTAACAGTGATGTATATAATGTCTACTTATACTAAAAGGAAGCATTGAAGAGACTCTACAATGACCCCTCCTATACCCGATACTCCCTATAACCGATACTTTTTGGCTTCCACGGAGGGGCCATTGGTTATGAGAGGTTTGACTGTATGGAGAATGAATGCACGTGTATTTGTTGTGCAGAGGCCTCCGAAAATGCTCCTTACCCTTGGAACCCGCATTTACGACGATTGATGATAATCCGTTTCTGTAACGGGATATGGGATACTAAATAGCATGGCGGATGGATGCAGCAGTCGAGTTACATGAAGACAGGTTTCTCTGCGCAATGTTCAGCGGTGAGTGGCAGCACACTTCTGTCGACCCAGGGTGTTGGTGTGGCTGAAAGCCTGTTGGTCCCAGTACAAGACGACAAACATAAGAGGGAAGCCGAACGCTTGAAGTGAGTACAACATAACTTTCATCCCTTTTGCAAGTTTTTTGAGGTTCTTTACAGTATGCTTTCGAATATTTTGGATTCGTCAGGTGGCTCAACTTCTGGGAAAGACTGATGGCATGGAGAGGTACACAAATCGATCTCTGGTGCGTTTTCTTTTTCACCTAGATGCATCTGACTAAGTTCGGAGGCAGTTCTATCGGAATGTTTGGGACCCTAGTGTCGAAAGTGATGGTTTCCAAGGCGCGTCATGTTTGCATTGGAATATGCCTTGGTCCTTGAGGCGTTTGCAAAAGGCTTGATGCAGAAAAGATTTTCAAGCGGCTCGTTTGCGTCCACCAATCCCATTGATTGCTTACCCAAAGACAAGAATTCATCGCGAGCTTGCTCTTTGCAGAGTAATAATGTGGTTGGATTTTACGAATCGTCTTCCTGGGAGTACAGCTGACGTGTGTGTCCATGAGTCGCCCTCGACATCCATACCGATATCAGACCTTGCCGCAGGTGTGCTCCTCACGACACTGCACACTTGATTGACCTTATGTGCGGTAACGTGGGTAGTGTTCACTTATTCGACATACGTTTCTAACATTCTTTTTAGGAGACTTTTGTCAGACTTCTTCGATGCAAGTATATCTTGAGATTGCTTAATTGGAGGGACTCACTCTTGTCAGGCCGGATATTATCTTGCTGGAAACAAGCCGTGTTTTCAAGTCGCTACCATTTTTTGAATTCCCGAAATACAATGTAGATTATTCTCTCGCTTTATAGATGCCGATTCGATACCATTATGCCAACCACCCCGCTTTATCTGTCGATCGTGTTCGAGAGATCGTTTTCAAAAACTTCGATATAAGTTAGTACTCTGTAGTACAATCATTTCGCAACATTAGTTCTAACGCATCAATATAGCTCCTGCTGGCCTACCTGGAAATGACGATCAAGCTGCTATGGCGTCCCTTCTCGCCTTCCACCTCCTTGGTCTTTATCCAGGTAAGTATACAGTTCTCCATTGCGCGGCTCCCATATTCCTCATTGTTACTTGTAGTCCCCTCAACTACAGAATTCATCGTCCTTTCCCCTTTCATTCCGAAATACACCATTCACAACTCCTTCCTCAATGTCAGTACCACTGTCACGACGCTTAATACGACGCCAAGTCCGTGCAGAAAAGCATCCCGTCTGGCACAGCTGCGTGCGTACAGAATGTCACCATCAACGGTGTCCCCTCGACATCGCGCTGTCACTTCGACTTCTACGATACCTTTCGTGTTGGAGGAGAAATTGTCATCACACTTACAGCAGATAAAACTGGCGCCGATGACTGTCTTGGTGATCTGCCAGCGAGTTTGTCCACGGGCGGATTCTCACAAGCACGCTGATACTTACGAATTGGAGAGAAGCTGAATTTACGAGGGTGGACAACTGAGAATATCATAGTGCTACATAAAACTTACATGGGAATCCTACAAACATCCTAAATCAAGGGCAGATTCCTTGGAATAAGACAGACTTGAGAAAAAAGTTCAAGGTCATTTCAGTCATAAACATCGTGAGGAAGGGGTATCGCTTTGAGTGGGAGATGAACACATAGCAGACTGCATCATGAACTGGAAGTTGGAAGAGTAACAGTAACCTCCTTGTTACCGACTTGATATATACGGCTCGCTAAATCCAGTCTATGCGCGCAAAATGTTAGCATCGGAAGAACACGTTCTTTGTGGACTCACTTGTCGAGTCTGGCGGTGAGTACGTTTCTTCGAGCCTTTCCCTTTCCTTTCTTGTCATCAGCGGGTCCAACAAGAATGACCACATTCCGAATATTCTTTAAGAGGCAGGCAATAATGGCGGTCTGAGCACTACCCATGAATGATTGAGCCGGCGCTTCCGATAAGTCCACCGTGGTGGAGGGTTTTTCATCTGATTGTGACACTAGAACATGAAATAAGCATCATATATGTGTTCAAAGCTTTATTAGGACACCTACCCAGGCTGTACCACCGTTCGGCTTTTGCTTTCAGGGATTTCAACTTTTCCTCTTCCTTCTCCATTTGAGCTAAAATCTCGACTCTGGAGGTAGTAGAAGATGACCGTGCTAGTTTGCTTTGAATCTGGATAATATCCTTTTCAATTCGGGAAATTTCATTTCTTAACTCTAGCGCCTTGTCGAGCCGATCGCTGTTTTTCTCCGGAAAGGGTTCTTCATCGATGACAGGAGCAGTCAAGGTGACAGCTTCGACGTTCTCGCTTCCAGTCTTGGGTTTCTCATCCTTGCTTCCTTTCGTTTCTTCAGTCGAAGATGGCTGTCCCCCAGCAGCTTCTTTGCCTGCAGGGTCAGCATCATCTTCTTGAATATTGAGAGATTCTGCAACCGTTGTTTTATTCAAGACGGGATCCGTGCCTTCTGCTTGTTGAGATGTCATACCCTCTGGTCGAATGCTGGATGATGTAAGGTCCTGATCCTTTCGCATAGTTGAGGAATCGGATTGTGGAGAGGCCGATGTCTCAGGGGCTTCTGCGGTAGGCACTGCAGATAGGTCTGTCTTCGGAGCTGTGTTGGAGTCCTGCTGTTCATCCTCTTCAGCGATGGAAGCTGTGTTGGAGTCCTGCTGTTCATCCTCTTCAGCGATGGACCCAATCTGAAAATCCTGCTTCAGAGGTCGGTTGGAAAGGTCAGTCGCATCTGTACCAAATACATCATCGTTTCCGGCCGTAATGTTGCCTTTCACGTCACCCCAAATACCCATGTCACCGCCAGAGCTAGCCGCAAGCGGACTCGGCCCCCACAATAAATTGGGAGATAAGCTGTAACCGCGGAAATCAAACTGAGAGTAGGACGGCGGCCCGGATTCATTATTCTGTGCAACGGGATCGGAAGTGTTGGTGTTGAAGTCACCCAAAAGATCGAACTCGGATTCCTTCTTGGTAACAGGTGGTGCATTCATGTTGGGGCTGGTAGTTGTTGGGGTTTCGTCCATCGGCATGGGTGTCTGTTCTGCGTGTGGGTCAATCTCAGGCACTTCGGGTTGCCTTGCGTCACCTAGGGGTAAATGCGCAGGTTGGGCTCCCGCTAGGGGCGTCTTCGATGCCGGCATTTGGTCAGGATGTGAAGAGAGCTGTGGCTCAACAACGAAAGGACTTGTGGATTTGTCCTTGTAACTGGCTAGAGGCGTGGCTCGGAATTCGCGCCGGCTGATGTTTCCCCATTCTTCATCATCTGGGATTTGCGGAAGGGTAGCTGACGGAGGCGGGATTTCGTGAGACTCGTCGGCGTTGAGACGTATGGGGTATATGGAGTCGGACGGTGTGGGCGGTAAATGAATGGGTAGTGGTCGAGGAGTATTTTCATCCTTAGGATTCTCCAGTACAACCTCCCGTGCAACGTCCTCGTCCTCGATATTCGGCAAATTCGGCAGGTCGGCTTCACTCAATACGGGAGTGGCTGATCCTGATGCAACAGAGGAAGACTGGTTGCCTTCATCAGGGTCGTACGAAGTCTCTGTTTCTGTCTGTACAGTTGGACGGCGGTCGCGCGAGCGACCAGCCAAAATGGAATAATCTAAGCCTGGGCTTCGAATGCTCAGGTCAGTATCGGTTTCGGACACATAATCTGGGAAAGAGCCTGGGACTGGACGCTTGCGCGGAACGGGTGCTGTGGGCGCCTGTGTAGTGATGGTGTTAATGGATGGAGAAGGAGGTATCGAAGTGATAGCAGAAGGTGCTCGAGAAGGCGAGAAGCGCACGGTGCGAGGGCGAGCAAAATAGGGAATTGAGGCCACCGAATGGACAAGAATGTAGAGATCTCGACGCAAATGTCTCCAGAAGCGCCTCAAACCGGTCTCAGCCCAGACTCTTGGCGCGATGTCCGCAAACACGATGCCCATCCCCGTGAACAAAAAGGTCAGGACAAGACGAATTAGACTTTCCGTGAAAAGAAAGTCGATGAAGACGCGGACACTATAGGCGACATATGGATCAAACGATTTCGGGGACTTCGTGATGAAATGCTGCACTACGACTCCTTCCCAGAACCCTACAAGTGAACCTGTGAGCTTGTGGTCCTCGTAGCCCACAAAGTCAATGACGACGCGAACACCGAGGCCAGCGACGATGGCGAGGATGTGGTCTATGAACGTAGAAGCTTGAACATCGATTTTGAAGACAGGCGCGCGCGACGAAATGTATGAGGAAACGATACTCATCCTCGCGCTAATGGTGGTAAAAACCACGGCGTTATGTCCAAATTTGTTATTTGTTTTCCGCTCAAATTCTTGCTCTATTGTTTATTCCCTCTCCTTCTCACACTCTAACAATGCATTTGCAAGCTCCGTCTGTTCGAATTTTCTTTACAACTATCCATTCTTAATATCTGCTTCTCTCGAACATTCGTTGGCTTTTTGAGCTGTGTTCCGTTTCCATAAATGATCGATCGATCGGTTTTGCACTTACATAGAAGGTCACGTCGTAAGTGTGATCTCCCCCCACCTTCATGATCAACGGACTTGAGACCTTGAGTTGGGGCAGGGTCGTTCAAGTCTGCTAGTTAAGTACAATGGACAATGGAAATAAATCGGGCCAAAAGAGGGTCATAAAAATTACATAATCAAAATGGTTTCAGATATGGTTTGCCTCGTGGCAGAGAAGTACATGGGCAAAATTTTGGTCTTCTCACGTTGCTCGTGCGCCCAATACTTTACATCTCGAGCTCATCAGGCCCTCGGTAGTGAGTGCGACTCGGCCCTTGCTGTCATTTCAATGGAGTTCTTGGGAAGTCTGACCGGAGCCAGGATGGCCTATGCCACCATGAACATCGGATGACGTAGCGCCGCTCAATACGGTGTCCTGGGCGGTTTTGCGTCCAGTAACACGACTGCTAGAAGCATCTTTATCGATTACATCAGCTGTAGTAGTTGCTTGATGCAACTGGCCTATGATGACGCAGACGATTAGTCCCTTCGGAAATTCCAAATTGGTGAGAGTGTCATACCTTCGGCCTGGCCTTGCCAGATGCCTTGATTGGATTGTTTGTTGGCCGCAGCAGCAGCGCGTTCAGCGGCGAGAATATCATGAGTGCCAGACATGGTGTTCAAATGGCTTTCACCAAGAGTTGGTCTACGAAACCATATTATAAAGCTCGAGCTCTGAAACTCTTGCGTCATTTGTTACCTTCAGAAGTGGCGCATCAACGACCTCCACGTGCATGGTGGCAACTGTACGTTACGTACCTTTTGAGCTTCATCTACTTGGTCTAAGTGGTATATTGATCACGACTTTGCTAAAAATACGGATTGAACTTGAAGAAATAGCGTGAAAAGAGGCTGGAACCCAACTCAGAGTGTATCGATAAGGTGATTCAACGAATCATATGAGATCAACGAAAGCTTGTAGTAGAGTCTTATAAAAAAAGAACAGGTCAGTCTTGGTCAAAGAGCATGCCACTTTGATGTAAGACGGCTCAAATGTAACGGGATTAGCTGAATCGCAAAAACAGGAATGTTGTCGCGTCACGGCGTTATCAACAAATGCGCGTCATCGATAAATGCAGTAGAATCATTGTACAACTTTCGCACGAGCAACGATGACGTATATACTATTCCTTTCTTGCGTATGGTTGAAGATAGGACGCCCGCGAATACTGTGGCTCGCTCAATCGTTCCACATACGTATGTGTTGTTGAATATGGTTCAAGAGGCTAATATCTTAAGCTCAGCTGGTTGTTCTGCTCTGACGCATCAAAAGAGGCTCAGTACCGTATACCGTACTACCTCATATTGGACGTTGGTCTCGAGTGAATGAGGTGAGATTGCTAGATATTGCGAGACGTAATTGATAGTAGTAGCTACAATAATGATTTATACAGCAAGCAGACTTCCGAACGATGCGCGATGCGACAGCAACAAAGAAAATGACATGTGGGGTATCGTAAATGTGTGGAATGCAAAATACAGTCGTCAATGGCGCGATATACTGTTGAACGTCAGACTAGATGTCCACATCCACCTTCATTGAGGGTGTATGAATCGTATCCTCCTTCTTCAGCCTCCTCCTACCCTCTGTGTACTTCCTCAAGTACTCTCTTGCCCGCTGCTCGAACAGTACACACCCTCTGAAGAAGCCTAGAGGAAGCTGATCTGCGCGCTGCTCCCACGGCTTCACATCAACGCTCTCGCACCGATCAAGGCACACCAATATCATACCAAAACTATAGGCGTCCGCGAGACGTGCGTCCTGGCATTCCCCGCGCAAAATCTCGGGTGCTGAGAACGGACGAGTGCCAGGATGGATCTGCTCAACCTTAGGTTCAGGGACTTTGATCGGTGCAGCAGATGCAGACGCTCTGCGGTGGAGTTCATCAAAAGGGTCTACTGGCTCATCATCAGGAGCACGATACACGGAGTCTGCGGATACAGAGCGTCCAAAGTCAAGCAACTTGATCGTGTCTCCCGGGGAAACAACCTGAACATTCAGGAGGGATAGGTCACCGTGTGATAGACCGTATGAGTGGAGATGGGTAAGGCCATCTAGGAGCTGATTGTGGTAGTCGATTTTCTGGAGTTCAGTCAGAGGCGGGCGAGCAATGATCACGTCATATAGAGTACGACCGTCGAGATATTCGAGGACCATGCCAACATTCTCCAGCGAACCAAGAAAAGCACAGATATTGCGGTGGTGTGATAAAGTCGTGTAGACGCGAAGCTCAGCTAGAAACTGGACTGTCACGTCCGAGGCGTTCGAGTGCATTTCACCATTGATTTCGAGCTGAATAACATCAGGCTTTTTAACGACGCATTTGAATAGTTCAGATGCTGAGCCACGTGCACAGGGAGTTATGCTCGCTGTCGGATTAGGTGGCGCGCTATATGCTGTGGGAGTAGGAAAAGAGAAGATGGACGTAGGATGTCGTGGAGGATTGTAGATCGGCGACGGTGGTGGTGATTCTGCGCGTTTGGTTTCAATTCTCTGTTCGTCGGCTCCATGCATGTAGTGCATTTTTCGATCCACACTTCCCGTCTCTTCGTTGACAAGCATAGCATTCTTTTCTTCCTCCTCATCCATCTCCACTGTATCGTGACTCAGAACCATTGCGCGTAAAATAGATGTAAAGGACAGAACTCACCCATCCACCAGTTTTTCTTTGACGTTAGCGTTACTCGTTTGACATGCATCGTTGTAGTCTTTGACCGAGGCACAGGAGCTGCGATGGTGGGCGTCAAGGGTTCTGTCGGTGTAGCCACAGCATTGGTAAAGGCCCTGTTGAACGCTGGTCGGCCAATCTCGACAGAATTCATCGTTAGTAGCATTGACCAGATGATTGAGGTCGAATTGATCGGTGAGCAATGCTTCCGATGTTGACATCAATGTTTGATCGGGGCGGCCCAGTCTGAGTTCTTCTCTTCCAGAAGTTCAAATAATCATGTAGTTATACATAGTGGGCAACACTGTGAGTATTCTAGGTTGGCTAGGTATAATACAACAATTTTCCCTCATTACTGAGAAGTCTGTGATAGAAGGAACGGTCCATCATAACAAGTGTAGGGTAGTATGTCGCATCCTTGAAAACGAAAGGTGATAAAATAGTACAAAAAATAATCATCATGTCTTGAAACCTGACACCTACCACACACCAGCAACCCAGCCGAGCAAAACAGCCACGCAAAATAACAATTGCGGACGCTTCCCTACACTGCGGGCTCCACTGGTTTGTGACATTGCGTGTGCAACGTCCGTTGGCGTCACACTCGACTCGGGAAGATCTCCAATAGACAAGATAGCCTGTTTCTCGAGAGTTCCTGAGCCGGCCATGATCTGCACACCCACAGATGGCACACCATTGACGACGACGAAGACGAGTGCGGGACCCGGTGCCAAGATTGCGGGGTTCGGTGGAAGCTGGCTCACATGTAGAACAGCTGAATTGTTTGACGCATATCCCGTGTATGTGTTTTCAAGCTGCACAAAACGTTGCCCCATGTTCTGATAGAAAATGTTAGAAGACGATGAACTTAACATGAACAAGAGAGATGCGATTCTCACCATGGCGTGGGTGGAAAATCCTGGCCGTATGACAATCACGGTCGTATTCTTGACGTTGTCCACATTTCCGAAGAGATCATCCGAGTTGAGGGAGATGGTGAAACTTGGTCCTCCATAGCTCAGCTGAGAAAGGATACCGATGGGCTGGGGTCGTCGCGAGTTATAGTATGAAGGATAGAATCGCTCGGTACGGTACTCTGTCGGATAATTGATGTCTGGTCCGACGTTATAATCGGAATTTGGATTGGATCCCGACACAAACACCGAACCTGCATTTGCGATCTCAGAGCAGAGCAACACGTGAAAGACTGAGCACTTACCGTCAGGAAGGAGGACAGCGGAGGAATGGTACATCCGAGGTATTTTGCTAGCCCCAAGGCCGTCGCGAGACCAGCGTTCCCCAGCAGGTGCTGCTGGGTCGTAGATCGCAGGCGTCAACGTTGGAGAGTCCGCATACGACATGTCAATCGCCCACGACTGGTTTCCGTACCCTGCCGTGCCCATCTTCGCGCCGTTCAAACACAGAATCTTGCCATCAGGGAGGAAGATCAAGTTTCCCATCGACCGTTGCTCGGGTAGTGGGTCGTCATGTTCATACGATGTAGAGATATCAGGCGTGATGCGAACGCATGACGTTGATGCCGGGTATCTAGGAATAATCCAGTCGGGATCGAGCCATCTACAGGTGAGTGCCACATCCGTCAGCTTATGTCTCGACCTGTACAAAAAAAGACTACGGGCTTACTGATTTGTTTTCACATTCGAGCCTCCACAGAATAAGATTGTCGCTGTCCAGTTGTTCGCTGGGGTAAGTGGGAGCATCGCCGTTCCTGCGCTCGCCGGATACACACGCACTGCATCGGGTATGTTGTCCAGTGGTGTCTCTTTTTGCTTTTTATAGTCGTATAGTACTGTTTCCCAATTACTCTGAATTAGAAGGCGACCAGAAGGAAGGAGCCATGTGAGTGGGAATAAGTTGGCAGGTAGTGTGCGTTGGAGGATGGATAGTGTGATAGATGCACCTTTCGGTGGGAAAAACTCATAGGTGGGATTATCTTGGTTAGCGGAGTTGACATATCCTCCGTTTCTGCAGCCACCAAGCTGGGAACAGAAAGTGAGCATCAAATCAGAACGTAATTGATTTTCAACCCTACAATGATGACCGAGCCGTCTTCTAATGTTTCTCTGCACCATAGAGGGATGAACGTAGTCAGTATGATCGGCTTTCTGAATAACATAGAATACTTACACGGTGGGATACCATCGCTGGTCAGCTGAAACTGGTGACAAGAACCAGTCGCATTTGCCATCGTCGCATGGATTGAGAAGGCTAGCCGTAAAGTTGGTGAGATAAAGACGTCACAATTGGTCTTGATTAGAATAGCTACCGGATTCTGATGAGGAGAGTATTACCAGATTAGTCGGATGCTTGATATGATTGTTGACTCACGATTGCCTGCCATCTGGATCGTCATATGGCCCGCCGCCATTCTGGCTCGCAGCCGCAGCACCTCCATATGTGACGGCCTGATTACCACCAACGTTGACCCATGTCCCGTTACCCATCACATTTCCTCCCTAAGTTATGATCAGTCGATTACAGAGATCAAGACAAGACTGTCATACTGCACAGAACGAATTTGTGATGGCGTCCATTGGACGTTGTGCATTCGAGTCCAGAGTCCATCCTTCGCATTAACGATAAGGGGATCACAAAAAATTTGGGCACAACATACCTGATGCCCATGTGGGATGCCCTCCAATCCTCGTTGGGTTATTCTCGACCTTGTCTACGAGAAAGACGTCATTTTCCGTGCCTAGGAATAGCTGCATATACGTGTGAATGTCCGCCTAGAATATTGACGATCCTGCTCACTTGCTGTGCACTAACTAGACTCTCGCCGATGACTTCGAACTGACCGAGAACACCAACACGTGTTGGCTGCCCTGGAGCGGGTATAGATGTTGTCTGGCCGCAAACAAGCAAGGGTATAACAGCGAGGGAGAGTAGGAATGTCGATGTAGCCATGGCGTAGGCCAAGGCGCTAACGAGCTGGGGTCAATAGAATTATATTTTGTGGCGGGGAGATATTGCCGCAACACGCTGTTTCTAGGGCAAGCTTTATGTGGGGAAGACGGAGCCTGTGCCGATCGACGGAAAAGAGACAGAAAAGAACGCCAAGGTGCATCCGCAAAAGATGCAGATAAATAGTCTCAATGATCGGGAACACAACAAGGCAGACTACCTTTCCCGCTTGAACTTGCTTTGACCCATGCATGCATGAGCGGTGCTTTTACTGCAGTCCTGATGAAGCGACGCCTACAGTATTGAAGGACCCACACAAAGGCAATTCTCCGAAGTTCTGAACATCTTTCTGGGTGTGCACGCGAGATGGTCGGTGCAAAAAAAATCGGCAACTAGCGATCACCGGTTTGATGGTAATACATGTGATAAGCACGTGCCACAGCCTTATCCATTTTAGCGCCCAAGGGCTCGGCCATACCTTGCTTTGTTTAGCGACGCGACCCTGATATGTATGTAGGCAACCAAGGTGTTTCTTGTCTCACTTGGTCTCATCTTCGACCCCATTGAATGATATCTTCTCGATTTTCAACCTTGTGAGGAACGCTCAAGGAACGTGAGATTTTGGGTGTCCGTAATCTTGTAATTGGCATATTTGTCAGCCCGTTCCTGCCAAGTGCTGGTTCCAACGATCATCTAACAAACTCGAGAAGGTTAGCGAGCGCAGGATGTGTCCATTCCTTTCAGTGACATGTCTGCGCTTCTCTAGGTGTCAATAAGATTGTATTAAATTATGTTCAAGTTTGAACAGAGGAGTAGCGGACCGGAGTGACTTGGTTTATCAGGGGAGAATGGGCGACGACCCCCTGCTGGCATTATCTGGACTGCACTCAGCGGTGATCTCATAATGAAGTATTTGCCGCATGTTTTCGGCCTGTCTTTCTTGTAACTATGAAGCTTAAGCGTGCCTGTAGTTTTTTTCAGAAGTTGACTTTCTATCGCTCCTTTCTGTTTCCTACGTTTTCTGTATCATCATAGTATCATAGTATGTACCTTTTGAATTCAGACCTATATAGCCTAATGTCATCCAATATTCTTGACACAAGCTTGAAACCTGGATAAGCGTGGTGCAGGAGCCTACCAATGATGCAGTGATATCGCGTTTTTGTACCTGCCTCGTTGACTCATCTGTTGTTTAGCTGTCGCTTTTCATTGCCGATCTCACTTAAAGTTTGGGAGCAGCTGCAAACGTCAAGTATGTAAGTCAAGAGTTGGAAATTGGTCCCTGGTGTGCACAGCCCAAGGTAACTTGATCGTCCACTCTCCAACAATTTAAACTAACATGAATCTAGGATATTTTCAGCAGCTTGGGCCTGGGGGAACGGGAGGTGCAATGCCAAGTGTTGTATACAGCAAAACTTTCGTCGATCTTCATCAATAAACGCTGACCTGCATCCCTTCAGCTTATCGCAATCTACACGTTCGCAGGTGTATGATGACGAATAGGGATAGGTAAACAATCGGTCCGAGTCACCAAGGGTTCTAATGTGCCTCGTGTAGCTCTTCATCCTCATGTTCGTCGTCGGAAACGCAACACATACCGACAGACGTCAGTTGTATGAGTCACCGATACCGGTATGTCATTTTCTCCTCTGTTTGAAGTTTAATCTTTAACTTTTTGCGTTCTTCTCCACTTTGCAACAGTACTGGTGCTGGATCGGCAACGACTACATGCTGTGGCGCATCTTTGGCGTATAAATCTGGTTCCTGCGACTATGACCGTTGTATCGATCTACACCTGCTCGTGCGCCGCAAATATCGTGCTGCTGCTTGCGACGCGTTCGAACTCGGTGTTGTTTGGGTACAGGGCGGAGGCGAAATATGGGCCCCGGATGACGACCTTGAGTGCGAGTGCGGTTCCCGGAGGAGTGTCCCTAGTAATGGAGGGCGACCCATCCACAAACCGATTTGGATTAGGCAATACGCATTACGTCGTTTGCCTTTGGTTGCAGCAGCAGGGTTAGGTCCTAGGTCCTTTCTCATCTTTACGAACAGTGCAAGGCGAAGCTCGTCGCGAGCCCTAAGCTGCCATAGCCCTACATAGTATGTAGTTTCAGGGCAAAATGATGTGGAACAATAATTCCAACCCTTCCATCGTTACTGCAGAGAGCAATGAGGCTAAAGGTCTGTGGTGTCCTTTCGAACAAGTCTGGTCGCACACCCGGCGTGCGTTTCACTCAAGTGATAATAAAGTTTGAGGTAACCACCGCTGATCATGCAAGATATTGGTCCTTTAATGCATGGGGTTCTGGGAGGAGTTCAAGCACTCACCGGGTCATTTGTCCCGTCATGTCTCTCGTAAATACCGCACAATTTCCGGGGTCGTTTATATTACAACCCGGGGAGAGCTGACGGAAAGAATCCCGAAAGATTATGAATTATGGCTGCAAGCAAACTAGTTCAAACTTTGGTGACATGTCGGAATGAGTTGACCAAGACTCTCAATTCTATATCCCAACGACACAAATTATTGAATCGAATAGCCGCCAAGAGTCGCCAAGAGCAGGAGTAGCGTCGCCGTCCATACTCTACATATATTTCGAGAAGTATATTCAGTTTCGCCATCCCCGCCATTACCTGAAACTGGCCTAACCCCGTACAAAGCTGCCAGTGATCACAACGATATTTCTTCCCTAGCCCGAGTAGTTGTAGCTTATCACTCATGAATGTTACGTACTAATGATATTTGTCTCGGGAAACTAGATCTTGTCTAGTTAAGTATCACCATCACAATAGTATCTAGTCTCACAACACATCATCTGTGTTTGTTCCAATAGCAACTGAATACATTGTTGCATGCGGCGAGCATGCCAGCGCCGATTGGAAGAATAGGTAGACCGAAATTGACGGGTTTTCTCTTCAGATTGACACGGTAACGAACAAGACTTGTTTATAAATCCATGGAAATATTGATGAACAAACTTAAAATACTCTTTCGAATATATGAGCACAGCACAGGTTCTTGTCTCGAATGCAACGTGCATTGTTTTCATGTTCGAACTGCTCACCTGTTGCGCCATCAATTTCTTCAAGTGATGTGATACTTCAAAACTTTTTACTTCCCAAACCTGGAAGCCAGCGAATGTGAGCCTTGCACTTTCAACCACCTTGCGTCAATGCGGCCATCTCTTCACACGGCGAGCAAATAAAGGATACCTCATTCGGTCGATTTTCTTTTGATGCTTGCAAACATGAAACGACTTGTACTAGTCCAATTGCCCAACCTGAGACTCTGTGTATAAGGGCCACGATAGCTCAGACCCTGATCACTGGTGTCACTAGCCATGAGTATCTCGATGCACAATAGATTCATCGGTGGGGGCAAAACCCACTTTGTAACGTCCAGGAGAGGTCGGGACCATCGGGCTGTGGTGTCGGAAATGAAGTTGTCTCAATGAACGACAGAGAGACTTTCCACTATAGGACAATACTATTTGCAGCTCAGTACATGTCTGACAAGAATGACGATGTGATATCATACTTGCCGCAGTACAAGAACGGTCTCGTTCGACACTCCGGCTTATCGAACATCGACACCTTCTACATTGCCCGAGGTACAGAAAAGCCCTAGGCCAGAGTAGTCAGCCCGCGGCCATCGCTCCCTGACTCTAGTGAGGAACTTGGTTTATACGTGCTGAATAGAAACCCTCCTTGACTTTGAGGTCTCTGTAGGAAATTGGAGCTGTAGGAGGCTAGAAGATTGTTCAGTCCGAGTGCGCCACAAGGGTAGGGGCAGAGGTTTAGTCAGGAGATTTGACAGTTAAAGTCGTTGAAGAACGATT